>MDJU01000233.1:0-45152 GCA_001721665.1 Trichoderma pleuroti
AGTTGACCCCAGTCGCCCGGACTGATGCAATGGTCGCCCATCCTCGGCATGCAGCCCGGGGCGAGACCCCTGCCTCGCTTTGCCGGAAGACGAGAGATCCGAGAGATGCCAAGGGAGAAAAAGAAAGGAAAAAAAAAGAAATAAAGACCAAAAAAGAGCTGTCAATGTGCGTAATGAAGTCACCGAGCCGCGGATGACGACGGTGGGTGCTCCAAAGCCTTGCAGTGAGTGAATGAGTGATGCTCGTTTCTGTCCATTGAAGCCCCCTCGCTCTCCAGCCCAGGTTTTCCTCCTTGCTTTCTTTTTTTTCTCTTGTTCCTTTTCTCGCACGGCAGCTGCCATGGCGAGCTGAACCCTTTGCAGTTCCATCAAGAGCTGAGCCCAAAAATCATACATATATAGCCACCGCGTGCCTCGTCCTGCTGCTGCTGCTGCCATTCCCACATCACTCATTAATCGTTCGTTGCTCACTGGAGCTTGTGTCCATCTTGCCCTCTCTTCCCCCCCCAAGCTCAGACCTCTTCCTCACATCTATACACAAACACCCTTCCTGGCCCACGCCCTTGACGTCGTTGGCCGTCTTCTATACTCCGAGCTCCCACTTCTAGTCGCCGGTATCCCAGGTACCTACTACCTCTCTGTTGTCCTGCAACTCCCTGGTCCTTCGTACCTCGTCTCGTCGAACCCCCCCTCCCAGGACATCTACGTGGATATCCACAAGTAGTGCTACCTGCTTCATCCTAGGCACGACGCTACAGAGCTCGAGAGCAGCTTCATCCTTGACGCCACACGAACCTTATTTCCTCGCTCTGGTTCAGGTCAGGTCGGACGTGCCTTGCCGGGCCTCTTACACGATTCGGCACAGGCAAGCTTGAAAGCAAGGGCACGGGAGATTCCTTGCTCTGCCGTGTCAAGGGTCCTCCAGCTGTTGCATCGCATCACTCCCGGCTCTTGGATCTGGGGGCAGTTTTATATAAGTGGCCGTTGCTCTTGCTTGGTTGCTTCGTGTATATAGATTTACGCACATCCCTCCCCATCCAGCTCAGGCACATTGGCATTCATCTTCCTCCAACTACTACAAGCAATGGCGATCCCACCCACTTCGTCGCGCTCTCGCGCCGCTTCTCCTCCTCGCAAGACCAGAGCGCTGGAGATTCCCGTGTTTGGCCTCTTGAACTTCATTGCCTCCCAAAGGCCGCGCAAAAAGCAACCGCAGTGTGACACCTTTGTATGTCTAATCCATCTTTTTCTCACAGGCAGGACTCCTTCGACTAATAGCTCTTGTCACATCTAGCACCCCTTCTCCAGGCTCCCGACAGAGCTCCGTCTGAAGATTTGGAAAATGAGCCTCCCCAGCCCGCGCCTCGTCTCCGTCCAGTGCGGCATCAGCATGTCGACTCTCGCCAGGCCTCCCCCAGCCAGCGCCGAGTATACCGGGTGCACATCGACAACTCGCATCCCGGTCAACCTCCAAGTCTGCACCGAATCCCGTACTGAAGCCCTCAAGTCGTACCAACCCAGCCTTGGCTTCTTCCGCGGTGATGGCCTGGTCTACTTCAACTACGACATCGACATCCTGTACTTTGGCCCCCGCGAGGGCTTCATGGCCGCAGACTCGCAGTTCCACACGTGCATGCTGCTATGTGAGCCATCAGAGCTTGCTCGTGTCCGTCGCTTGGCCGTCAGCGAGGCCATGTTTCGGCTCTCTGGTGACATGTACGAGCTCATGTGTGCTACGAGATTCACATTGGAGATGCTCAGACAGGTTTCCGAGCGCATGACGGGCCTGGAGGAGCTCATCTTGGTGCCTTGGGAAGAGGAAATGGTCGATCCAGCCCTTGTGCACGATCGTTTGACCAAACAGATGATGTCGGCTATCACGAGCATGAGACAGGTGAACTCGTCTTGGCGATCGCCGCCATGGAAGATTACTCATTTGAAGGAGCTCCCCAGCATGATTGGTTGAATGACTCTCTCTGCTGGTTTGAACCAACAGACGGCATGCAAGAAATCAAACGTCACGAAGCACATTGGAAGCAACAACATCGCGCTACATGCACAAGTTATATGTACTTACACACACACACACACGAACAACGTGTCACAATACGCAACATAAGGTCTCAGGCATCACATATATATGGTCTCCCTTGGATGGGACACCAATCTCTCTTTGCTTCAAAAAAACCCCAAAATATGTATACATTAGGAAGCTTTCGGCGAGAGAGAGATGGATGGAAACATGGGAAACATGATGGGCCTGCTGTTATGCCACAGGAAGCATCAATATAGGCTGATGCTGGCCACGAAGGCGCGGGGAGTGGTGATCAAGGACGCGAAGCAAGAGGAGAGAGGGGGCATTTCGAGTCCACAAGAAGAATCACTCTTGAAAACGGAGGGTTCCTTGGTGCATTGAGCTTAATGAAGGGTCAAAGACCAACTATTTGTTTTACATTGGCGATAATTGGAGGAATGGGGCATTTCAAAAATACAGCATGGCCACGTGCGGGAGCACAATGGGATTAATGGGGAGCTAGGAATATAAGCTCATAGATTGATATAATACTATTCAAAAGAAACAGGATGCTTATGAATGAGTGAAGACGACTTTGATTAGATGATTACAAGGCTCATTCAAAACATCAACTCCATCATGTGACACATGCAATAACCATGCTTTATATCTATGCCGCAAAAAAAAAAAAAAACACCGCCAGTATCCCAGATCATATAATGCCGTATTAATTGTTCGTAGCGTCATCTCCTCCCGTCAGATCGATAAACGACACATCGCTCCATCTAGTAACGCCAGCTCGGATGCCCCTCGCTCGAAGCGACTGTACTTCTCGCGAGATTCTCTCTTCATACTCGTCCTCGCCAACTTCAATCTCCGTGAAGAAGCCGGCCCCGTTGGGGACGTATATTTTCTTGCCTGCAGCGGGGCCGGGACTGCCGTCGCGCTGTGGCGGAGGAACGCGAGTCCTTTGTCTGCTCGTGGCGGGACGAGATGGAGCTGGTGCTTCGGGACTGCTGGATATAATCTCGACGTCCGCCTGTGTAGCAGTAGTAGTATCTTCTCGGATGGAGTCTAGGCTGTATATGCTGCCCTTGCTGCTTTTGGATGATCCGGGGCGATCCGTCTCCGACTGAGCAAGTCTTTGCGTAAACATGTCCATTGACATCTGTCTTAGCCTTGCTGCTCCTTGAGATGCCTTGTGATGAGACGACGTCTTTTGCTTTGGTTTCGTAATCGAAGACGCTGATGAATCGTGCTCACTCCTCACCCGCGACGAAGCACCCGCCGCAAGAATCGACCGTATTGACTTGGGCATCTCGCCATCATGACTTGCAGAGGTGGTGGCTGTAACCGGGGACGACGGCAGAGATGGTGAAGGTGGCGATGCGTCGCCGGCAGGGCTGGACGAAATGACGATAGTCTCGAAAACTCCTGCATCGTCATGACGTCTAGTTGAGTCTGGTGAGCTGGTTATTGTCCAACGGTCCAAGCTACGAGGTGCGTTGGTGGGTTGCTTACTGGACTTTTGTAGTGATGGCGGTGTCTGTGGTCGGCGGAGTTGGCTCGGCCGAGGAAGAGGAGGGAGAGAAACATCATCTGATTCACTGAGCACGTCAACCTCGCTGTCGTCCTTGCTCGAGTCGGAGGCATCGTTGTTAGTGGCTTTCCCCTGTGTTTCCACTGCCTTGGTGATGCGAACAAAGCCGTCGAGAGCCCCATGAGGCATCACATCGGCCTTTTTCGTCTTCGATGTTGCCTTCTTCTTGGTTGACTTTGTTTTTGCCTGCTTGCCCTCCTCCCAAGCTTGGACAGCTCTTGGTGCAAACCTCCTGGTCACCTCTTCTAGAACCCAGGTGAGTTCTGGTTTTGTAATATCAAACGTCTTTGCGCCACCGCTGGGGGCGTCCTCGAGGTTGTCTGGAGCCGTTCCAAACTCGTCGTCACTATTGAGAGCTAGGCCGCTCCGAGCATATGTAATTTCCTCCTCCACTTCGTTTGATATGTCAATGGGCACGATTTCTTCGGGGACATAAGCCAGTCGTAGTTCGGACGTGTTGTCTGTGCTGAAATGGTTCCGACGGCCTGATATCTTCTTGACAAGAGAGTCTCCGTTGACGCCGTCCTGGTACATGCGATTCACAAACAAGCCCTCGCTGAGCACACGGATGAATTTGATGGCACCGATGCGGAAATCCCAATTAAATGTCTCCCTAGAGAATTCTCTTAGACCATCCAGCTGGATTTCCCTGGTTTCGTTGAGCCTTTGCCTGACCACTTCCAGCGTAGATTCCGGAGACACCACCGGATGGGTGTAATAGCGAAGCACCTCTACGTTTGGGAAATCCTCTGGAATGACTAGAGCCTTGTGGCGAGTGCGGAAATACTTGCTTTCATTGGTTTGAAGCTCGTGCGTCAACGACTTTTTCCACTGGCGTATGCCTTCTGTATCAGAGGCCCGAAGTTGACATAGAGACTTTCCAAAGCCAGCCTTTGCGGCCTCACACGCAACTTTTGGTCCACAGCCAGGCACTCCCTCCGGGATGTAGTCGCCGCCACTCATAAGGGCCACCAGAACCATTCCCTCTCGATCGAGACCAAGGCTGGCCATGTTCAAATCATTGACGTCGTACATGGAGACGTGTGTTGGCTTCCCGTTCTTGCCCTCGGCTGACCAGTTCCGAAGCGTTCGCGTGCATCCAAACATGATGGTGTCCACGTCTTCACTCAGTACAGCATCGACGATGCCGTTCTTTTGCAGAAAGGCACACTCGGCCTCGGCCTCGCCTGGTGCATCGTGAACTACGAACCCAAAGAGCCGGATAAGCCTCTTTGCGTGAGCCGCTGCGAATCCATCCCCGCGGCCGGATCGCCTATTACGTTTGAATTTTGGTTTATTAGGGCCATCGAAGACGAATATTGGCTGGATTGGCGTGCCTAAAAGACGAACGAGTCGGTAGAAGAGGGTTCGGATAGCGGGGTTGGTGCCGCCTGTATTCACGACCAAGTCAGACGGAAACTTGCATGAAGCTGGTTACTCTGAGGCTTGGCAGACTTACCGCGAGCAGCCTGGTTTTGGAACTGCCAGATGGCAATGTCAATGGCGAGGCGATAGGGCCGATTGTGGTCCACGAAGCTGTCGGATGCGAGCTTGGACAGTGAGATCCTCTTGCCGGGGCCTAGCTCTCGATATATCCTGCACAGCGTGAGCTTTTCCACCAAACATACGGGGAAGCCTTGAAAAGAGGAGAGAAAGAAGAAAAATAAATAAATAAACTGGGAAACACTCACCCTTTGATCCCCATTGATGCCTTCTAGCAGCTCCCGCCCTTGGCCCTGTCATGAGCTGAGCAAAGCTGGATCAGGGAGATGGAGATGCAAATGCAAATGTAAATGTTTACTTGCTGAAGCCGTGACGACAGAAGCAGAAAAACATTGGGCTCGGCCGGGGTGCCTTATCGATATCGGTGGATCGGCGCTAACAACACCCGCCCATTTCCATAGGACAGGCTCAGACACTCTAAGAGCTGGAGAGCGATTGAATTCCATCCAATGCGATTCAGGCATCGTGATTCGCTCAGTGAGTGACCAACAAAAGGAGACACAGCCCAAGCAGCCGCAACTCACAGCACATAGAGCCTCGATTCTCTGTTCAGCACCGCTCACAGCCACTAAAGAGCCACTGAAGGGCATCTGTTATCCCTGCCATGTCCTCTGGCCCGGGGCCGACGCTGGCTCATCGTAGCGTCGCCAGCATCCGCTCAGCCCCGATTCTCCAAGAGCCACATACGCCGCCGCGGACAATCTCCAACACATACGGCTCACCGGCCACGATTAGGGCCGACGATGACTTTCTGATTATCCAGATAGGCTCACGGTTTGTCCGGGCCGGGTTCGCTGGGGACAACCAGCCCAAGGCGGTGCTCACGTGTGGACCAAAGGACCAGCGGCGGGCAGGAGATTTCAGGGATTGGCAGCCGGTTGGCGACATCGACCTCCAGTCAGGGGATAAGGATTATGAGCTGTGGCGGTATGACCTGAGAGAGGTCGATCTTGGGCTGGTTTACGACAAGCTGGATCGTCTGCTGAGAGATGCGTTTGGAAGGTACGCTTTGGCTGAGCTACAGTGAGAGACGCTCATGCTGACACTCCATCTAGGTGTTTGCTGATTGACTCTCGGCCAAGACGAGCAGGCCTCGTTCTTGACTCTGGAGTGCCCATCCCAATCTTGTCCACTGTGCTGGACCTCTTGTTCAAGGGCTTTCAAACACCAATGATCTCTCTCATGTCCTCGGCCACCATGTCTGTCGTGGCGGCTGGAATCCGCTCAGGACTAGTCATAGACATGGGTTGGGCCGAGACGGTAGTCACCAGTGTCTATGAGTACCGAGAGGTCAAATGCACGCGTAGTATAAGAGGAGGGAGATATCTCAACAACCAACTGTACAAACTTCTTCAAAAAATCCTGACCGACAAGGAGGAGGAAGACGAAGACGCACGAGTCATCAGCTTTGCCGAGTGCGAGGATATCATGTGCCGCCTGATGTGGTGTCGGCCGCCGGCATCCAAGTCACCCCAGGCACAGAAGCCGGCTCAAAGACAGTCGCAGCAGTTGGACACAGTGGAGGAGCAGGACGAGTCCGAACCCGAGCCCGAACATTCTCTGCAAAACAGCGTGGCAAGCATCCCGCTGAGGTCCATCAACCCCCCCAGGACGATTGAAGTGCCGTTTGATAAGATTGCTGATGTGTGTGACGATACATTCTTTGATCTGTCAATTGCACATAGCGCGTTTGATGATGAGGATTTCCCGGTCCATCTACTCATTTATCGTCATCTGCTACAGCTACCAATGGATGTGAGGGCTGTCTGCATGTCTCGCATAATCTTCACGGGTGGCTGCTCCAACATTCTAGGCATCAAGGGGCGCATTATGGAAGAAGTCACAAGCATGGTGAAGCGAAAAGGATGGGCCAACGTCTCTGGAAAGCACGTGGAAGAGTCACGAAACAGCCAATTTTCTGATCGAAGAGCGAGCATCGCGAGATCAGTCAGTTCAACAGCGACTGCATCTGACCTCGGAGAAGAACAGGAATCTTCGCGGCCAAGCTCGATAGCTTCACAGTCGGACATTGCGGATCCCATCGAGGCAAAGGTGGCACGCCATCGGCCGCAGATTTCGCAAATGCAGGGAGAATTCCGCACCCTCCACTCTCTTGGGCCCTGGGCTGGAGCAAGCTTGGTTTCGCAGCTCAAAATCCCCGCCATGGCCACGGTAGACCGCGAGTTGTGGCTGCAGCAGGGGGCTTATGGCGCGTCGCGTCCGAATGAAATCGACGTCAAGGCACAGCAACGGCAGAGCATGGGCGCAGGGGGCTTTATTCGTGGCAGCGGAGGCCATCATACCAACTGGACGCTAGGAGCCTGGGGCAACGTGTGAAGCATTTTCTCTTTTAACAGTCTTGCTCATACGCCACTTGGACGAGCTTGGAGTGACTCTACTCCGATGTGGATGAGTTTCAATTTGCGCATTGTTAAGACGAAGCGCGAGAGACTAACGCGATATGCCCAATAGACGGACAAAAAGTAATGGGGATTTAGCGACTATACCTTTTTTCTTTTCTTTTGCATCCTTTGTCATGAAGTACATGATCTAGATCCATTAATAACTAACATTGACTGGCGCTAGACGTTGTAGTCTTTTTTTCTTCTTTCCCCTACTCTTCTATTACGGTCGTGTCCCTGGTAGATGGAGCAGTGTGGTGAATGCCCTTTGTAGTATAATTGTGATAATAATCGCTGCCGTTATCGGTGTAGCTATCATTCGAGATGAAACGGGCAATTCTCCAATCATCTTCTGGAAACCCATATGGCGTCCTCAGTGAATAACATCGTATACTCGTAGTCCAGGTATTTCTCACCCCAACTTCTCTCCCCCGCAAAGACTTATTTTGTCACTGATCTCCTCAGACTCGAACACCATCTTTACGGACCTTAAAAATCGCTAAAAAGAGGAGCTGAGAAGCATCGATTCCGATTTCCGGTCATGGGAATCCTACGTGCGTCACATGAGAAGAAGCAGCAGATACGAGTCATGGCGGGGGGGAGCGCGGCGTCGCAAAAAAAAAAAAGCCAACCCCATGGCGGTCCTCTGTGGATAGTGTCAGAAACGCCGTCCATCGGCACCTGTCCGGACGACCAAGGCGAGCAAGCCATATATAAAGCTGGAGCTAGCCAGAAACAAAGTTGCCGTTTATGAGAAAACCATTGAGCGCCACCGGAGAAAATATGGAAACAAATACATACCTTGCAAGGCCCATTTTCCACGAATTGCTTCTCTTTACTTGCTTCGAAAGAAAGCGGGTAAACGTTTTGGCTAGCTGGTGAACCCAAGGGCCGGTGGTTGTGGACCGTCAAAGGCGCAGTTTAGCGGTGCCAAGTGTGGTGGGAGTAAACCGGATATGAGGCGCGACGTCGACGCCACCAGGAGTGAATTGCCGACGGAGCGAATCAGAGACTGCCGCTTCTCCCCAGGAAGTAGGACTCTGGGGAAGACTCCACGTTTTGGCAAGGCAAGTCGATGGTATTCGCCTCCCATGTGCTTCTCCCCCACACATGGAGCCCCTTCGTACGCGTTTAGCCCCAGCTCCCCGACTTTTCCTCCCCCCCCACAGACCGTGTGCTCACTAGCCGGTATTCATGTTCGGTTCTCGGGTTGTGTTGCATGATGAGGAGAGGGGATGATGGCAGGAGTGGTGTCTGGGGATGCAGCTCCTGTGATATATAACGGGCAAGCCGTCCCCGAGAGTCGATCCTGTGGGTTCTGTGATTCTATGCCGATCCCTTTTGTGCAGCGGCCTCGACTCCAACATAGATATCCGACATCATGGCCACTGAATCAAACGAGGCTGCCTACCCCCCTCCTTCTCCTGTAAAGGATCTGGACGACGTTGAACATGTCGAGAAGGATCTCAAGACAGTCGTGGCCGCGGTCACTGACCGCCCGGTGCATGAGATGTACCTGGAGGCCATGGAGCGGTATCCCAACGACGAGGCCATCGACCAAGCTGACGAGAAGCGACTGTTGCGCAAACTGGACATGCGCATCTTGCCCTTGCTAGGCATATGCTACTTCTTTTATGTGAGATTCCACCGGAAAGCGACCATTTGGTCATGATGGACGGGTGACTAACCGTGGCCCATAGTATGTGGACAAAACAACTCTCTCGTACGCCGCCATCTTTGGCATCAAAGACGACCTGAAGCTTGTGGGAGACGACTACTCGTGGCTCTCCAGCAGCTTCTACTTTGGATGGCTGATCTGGGCCATCCCCTCCAACCTTCTCATGCAGCGCAGCCCGCCCGCATACTATCTTGCCTTTAACATCTTCATGTGGGGAGCCCTCCTCATGTGCCAGGCGGCGGTGAAGAATCTCGGGGGATTGCTTGCCCTTCGAGTCTTGTCCGGAGCATTTGAAGCGATTGCGGACCCGGCGTTTATGCTCATCACGTCAATGTATTATACCAGAGCGGAGCAGCCATCACGCATTTCGGCTTGGTATGCGTTTAATGGAATTGGTGTTGCGGGCGGTGGCCTTATTGGTAAGCGACAACTTGTTTTGATATGAATGATACAGAATGCTGTTGAATGGCGTGTAAGCGATTTGCTAACGTCTGTGTGATGGCCTGCAGGATACGGCATTGGCCAAATCAAGAGCTCATTGGCCTCATGGCGCTACGAATTCATCATTGTCGGTGCCTTTTGCGCCGCTTGGGGAATATGCCTCTTCATCTGCCTCCCCAACTCCCCTCGAACCATCTGGGGCTTTAGCCACGACGAAAAGCTCATCATGATTGCCCGCATGCGGCGCAACCAGACCGGTGTGGAGCAGAACCGCATCAACTGGAAGCAAATCAAGGAGGCGTACCTGGACTACAAGACCTGGCTCTTCACCCTCCTCGGCTTTGTGTCCAACATTCCAAACGGCGGCATTTCCAACTTTTCTACTCTTGTCATCAAGGGACTGCATTTCGACACGCTGCACACGGCTCTGCTGGGCATTCCCCAGGGCGTGCTGGTGGTGATTTGGATTGGGTTGGGTGCTTTGGCAAACAAGTTTATGCCAAACAACTGCCGTACGCTCGTCTGCGCTCTCTTCATGTTGCCGACAATCGCAGGTGCTCTCGGATTCCTGCTTGCTCCCAGCGATGCATACGTCGGAAGACTGATTTGCTTGTAAGTCCATCCCGTCGATATAGTCTTTCATGTCGCCGAACTAACCTGCGATTTCAACTAGTTACCTCACCGGTTCATACCAAGCCTCATTCGTCATTTCGCTCTCTCTCATCACATCCAACACTGGTGGCCAGTCCAAGAAGATGATCGTGTCCGGCATGATCTGGTTCGGCGCCTGCATCGGCAACATCGCCGGCCCCTTCTTCTACAAAACCAACCAGGCACCCTCATACCACCTGGGCATTGGCTCTCTCCTTGTTGCCAACTGCATTGAGCTCGCGCTCTTCTTCGTCTTCCGATATGCCTTTATCTGGGAGAACAAGCAGAAAGAGAAGCTACGAGCGGAGATGGAGGACCGTGGCGAGCTCATCGCTGGTGAATTGAACGCCACGGCGTTTGTGGACATGACGGACAAGGAGAACCCCAACTTTGTGTATGTTTATTAATGAGGGGGATCGCATAATGTTGCTCTTCATCCCGAACAAGTTATGATTTTCGTATAAGGAAGCTCCGTCGCACGCGCTTTAATGACTGCATTTCGTTTTTCTCTTTGCCATTTGTTGAATTTGTCATGCCGGAACGAATTCCGACACATGTGCACCACTTGGAGATGACAGCGTAGTAGCCGTGTAATGTAATTTGCTTGACAGGGCCACGATAGGCCCTCTATACGGCATCCCGGATGGTTTTTCAAGGCCCCAAGGCGCTCCAGGTCTCGAAATAAGCTTTCTGCATGCATTTGCATCGCGCGCCTTTTGCGACGGCCCCCTTAGTGACCGAGAAGTGGATGCAATGGCGCCAAACTCCCACGTTTCCCCGTCGTCGGTGTCGCGGATTCTCGCATGGCAACCCTGCCTGGCTTGGTGGGCAATTCCGGTCCGAGTCAGCAAGCACAAGGTTTCTGCCATGACAAGCTGCTGACAGATACGCGTATGATGCGCATTTGGCCACCCGGCGCTTCCCAGGTGTCACGCAAAAAGAGGCATGTTGCTTTTCGCGAACGGGTCAAGGCGCAGCGGAAGCCTACCCGCTTCACATTGGCCCTTGGCACCAGCCGTGTAAAGCAAAATGTCCGAGTGCTAGGCTAGGTGCGGACTAAAACTGGAATATTCATTCGTCTTTACCCTCGTAACGGCGTCGCGGAGTTCGGAGCAGTCGATGGAGGGGCGCCGGAGTTTGGGGCCGATCGCCTGGTATCAAGCAAATATTACTCCGTACTCTTGTATTTTCCCAGACAGTGTGTCGTTGTTTGTACAAAGTACGAGGAAAAGCGACCTGCAACTGTCGATTTGCACATATGAAGTTTCCGTATGTACTTCAAGCACGGTAAGCTGTGCGTGAAAAGCATCTTTGGCCGTCTCTACCTCCAACACAGGCAGGGCAAATCGCCTCTTGCAAGACTGATTCCGCAAGGGGGGGTTCTCTGCAAGCCAAATGCCCATGGCATCACAGATAATATCGCACGGGAGCAACACTCCGTCACCCAGCGTCCCAGCGGGATGGCACGGTCCCCGGTATTGTGTTGGACGGAGGGCTAGTCTGGGTAATACATACTAGTAGTAGCACTGTAGGTACAGCACGAGTAAGCGAGGGCAGCGGGCCTGGTCGCTTACCGTATAAAGCCTTTGCACAACCGGGGAGCTTTAGGCTGAGAGCTGGTGCTGATGGTGGAGAAGAGATTGACTGTTGTGTGCGTGGCCGTGTTGTGAATACTATATAGCAGTGTTGCTCATATTGCGCGACTAGACAGGACAGTATCGAGAGGCTGGTCACCACTGATTCGGTTTGGCTTATAACAGTTGAATCGATTGGAGTCTTCATTGTTGCCAAAAGGAGACACATGTTCGGTTGGGTTTATCGACATCTGATTGTCCACGTGCAAGGCGGCCAAGGGCTGACGAAACAACTGGCGAGCAAACATTGAAGATACCTCGATGAAAGCTACCCAGTAGGCATACACACCTGCTACCTGCTACCGGACCGGCTATTACCAGGTACCGGTGTCCGCACAAGCATGAGTTGTACGCATATGCACAGACTTGGTATGGCTCCTGAAACCAAGATGCAACCCCGTATTGGGCGTCTTTGGCGCGGCACGGACTGCTGCCAGGCCATTCCTTCACGCCAATGGGCCCAAGCTGTCGGGTCGTGTCGCTGACGGACTGTGGTGGGTGTGGGATGGCCGTGTACGAGCAAATACACGTAAGATGATGGCTACATGTACCGGGCCTTGGTGGTTTGGGTAGGTCCCTTAGGTATTGCGGTTTGTGGACAATGAGCACAGTAGGTACTCCGAGTTGTCTTTTCTCCTCGCCTGTGATCTGTCCCAGCCGCCCTCGAGGGGCCACCTCTGTACTGTACATGCACGATTGCATACTGTACATGCAATGCTGCTCCATACAGTACTGTAGGTAGGAGGGTCATGTAGGCTTGGATGGATACGGTACCAAGCAGGCAAGCAAGCAGGCAGGGTCTTGCAGATGCTGATTCGCCCGCTCGGTGCCCGCAGCCTTGATGCTTCCTGGTCTCTCTTTTTCCGGGTCGAAGCCCGTTGGCCATCGGCTGCGGGTGTGGCATGTTGGTAAGCCCAGTGCCCTGTTCCTGGTTCTGCAGATGCAGTGCTGCGTTGCCATTTGACGGAGCGAGCAGGGGGACGGCGACGTGCTGAGGTGTTCGTCTCACCGTGCAGCCAGCGGGAAGCTGATTGCGCTGCAACTGTTTCATGGCTCGAGCACTGGGTGCCTGTACAGTATTCCAAATGTCAGCCGCCGCGGAGGAACTGATCAATGGCCATACTGCAAGGTACTGGATCTGATGCTTACCGTGCTCTGGTCGTTGGCGTGGCCACCAATTGGCATTGAAAGTGTCGAGTCAATACTGCAACGTGGGCTAGGCAGCAAGCTGGGAACATGAAGCTCAACTGTCAAATCATTGAACCCTAGCCCTGCCGTTCCCGAAGTGGCCGCGCCATGTCCGCAAATGTGGCGCAGCTAATCAAACAGAGTTGTGCTGCTAGCAGTTCCACCAGAAAGCGCCCAGAACGTTGGAATTCAGGCCACCACAAACACCAGCCACGCGAAGAGAGACGTGACTTTTTTTTTTTTAGCTTCCATCCTCTTGTTTAGTTCTACTCAAGGGTTCCAGTCTTTCTACCTTTTTCCCATTTTCCCATCCTGTTTCGTTTCTTTTTTTTTTTTTTTTTTTTTTGAAATGTCATCCATTCGTTTTTTTCCCTCTCTTTGCTCTTAGCTTCGAAAAAAAAAAACGAAACAATTAAAGGACATGAGACAAGACATGATGAGCTCAAGGAGTTGAACACCTCCCCCGCGATTCTTGGTAACAGCTACACGTCCTAAACTGTCAGCACCTCGGCGAGCTCATTGATCAATACTATTGATTCACCATGATCAAATCAATACATAGCCACATCTATGTCATACCTCATGCTCGTGCTCTCAACTCCAAGCCTGGGTGTCAGTGCTGCTTTTAGTATCGATTGCTCAGCCATATGTACCTACATGAATCAACCCGTAAAAGAACCCCGAATCAGTGGAATACAGAGTCCATGCGCCGCAAGCAACCAGGATCTCATCCGATGCATCCTTTGCTGGCTGGCGGATATGACACGCGCCGCTCCCCTGGCCGGCTTCGTGGATCACAGCCGTAGTGTAGGCGTACTGCACTTGCTGCTAGCAAGGCCCGGGATTGCCTCGTGCAGCCGCTGCCATTGAGCATCTTGCTAGTGCCCTAGTGCCCTGGGCGACCCCTCCGTGGCGCGCTCCGGGCCCTCTCAACCCGCTGTGCCCGCTATATGCCCGCCGAACCCACAGCTAGCCCACACTGCTGGGTCCTCGCCTGCTGGCCCACTCAGGAAATTGATGGACTAACAGCGGGTGTCTCAACTTGTCTTCATGCTTTCCATTCTCTCGTGCGTCTTTTGCCTCTGCACCAGACCTTTGCTTCTTTTCTCTTCGTCGAGGCTTGTGTGTGAGGCAAGTGCTTTCGAGGGCCTCGTTCTATTGCAGGCAGCTCGTGCTGGTTGGTCTTTTTTTTCTATCCTCTCTTTGTTCTCAACCTTTTTTTCTTCTCCAGGCTTCAGCTTTTGTTGTGTTGGTTTCTGGGACGGACTTGTTCATCGTCCATCGACCAGCCCCCTCCCCAGTTGTCTTTGCAGCAGTCGCTCATTCTTTTGGCTTGGATTTCGATTTACTCTGCCTCTCATTTTTGCATTCTCTTCTAGCCGCACGAAACTACATACCTGCTGACGGGGCATGCAATCGCTCGTTTCTCGTTGACTCGACTTGGACGTCTTCGCCTGTACTGGATGCCCAGTATCATGTTTTCTAATTCAAATTTCGCGGCCGCTCAGTTTCGATAATATCACTGGTTCGAAACAACTACTCTGCAACTTTCTTGCCGGCCTCCGCAGCTCTTTAGCGTGCATTACAAAAGATGGTGACAAAGAAGCGAAAAGGTCGCAAGGGGACTCGTCAACAAGACCCGGAAAAGACATCTCCCCACGACTCCAAGTCACACAGCGCCGATGGCACAGACGACGATGGCCAAACCATCAAGGCCAGTCAGGAGGAATGTGAAGAAAAGGGCGGCGACCTTGATCATGTGGAAGACGAAGACGAAGACGAAGACGAAGACAAATTCGAGATTGCCTCTCTTTACCCAGCGAGCCAGTTTCCCCGTGGCGCAATGAGCGTCTACAGTTCGGGTGGCGGCCATTTTGTTACGGGGGATTCACGAGCCTTGGCTTCAGACCTGTAAGTGGCCTCCCTCCACGTACTGTCAATTGTTAGACTGCTGGCGGGAGTATTTGGCTGCGGGACTCGATAGCTACTAACTCTTATACCCAGAGCGTCAACTCGATCCCTATGGACCATGGACCTGGACTATCGCGAGCTTCATGGTCGTAGGTATTGCCGCGACTATTACATGCCAAACGATGAGCTTGAGCAGCTGCGTGCGACTTTGCTCCATCAAGTTTTCCTCCACATTTTCGATGGGGAACTAACTCTTGCCCCGCTTGAGGAGTCGCCGACGCATATTCTCGATGTTGGAACCGGCACCGGAGATTGGGCCATTAGGATGGCGGAGATGTTTCCGGAATGCGAGGTTGTAGGCACCGACATATCCGCCATTGCGGAGACCGAGAGCGTTCCCGTCAATGTGTTTTTCGAAATCGAAGATGCTGAAGACTGGGACAGGCCGCCAGATCATTACGACATGATCCACATGCGGTATCTGGCGGGATCATTCCGCGACTGGCGTTTTGTTTACGACTGCGCTTACTACTCGCTCAAGCCTGGCGGCTGGATAGAGGTGATTGATTTCGAAGGGTTTGATGGTACCATTTGTATCGGCCATTTCCCGCCCGAATCTCCCATCCATACGCTGTTCGAGGATATCCACAAGGCCGCAGATCTGGCAGGCCGAAATCTGTCCACGGATCACCTAGATGCCCTGCATCTAATGAGCGCGGGCTTCGTGGATGTTAGAGTGATGGAATACTCTCTCCCCGTGGTGTTTGGTGAACCATCTGTGGACAAGCTTTGGTTAATGGGCCTGATAGATGGCATTGAATCATCAGCCTTGCGTCTTCTCACTGAACATCTTGGATGGGACCCCGAGGAGTGCAAGGCCGTCTGCGAGCAGGTAGCCAGGGAGATTGCAAACCTATCGAGGAATGACTCCGCCAAAAACCTTGTTATCAAACTTCGTCTGGCCATAGCACGGAAACCCCTTCAAGCGCCAAAAGCAGATGCCACTTGGCCGGCAGAAGAGCCCCTTAGCCTTAGACCCCGGAAGCAGGAGGGAGCTACGGAAACTGAGTCTAGGCAAGACGAAGTGCCTCTGCCAAGTGACGACACGACAGAGCCTCATCCTTTACGCGATGCCGTACTGATTGGTACACATTGAAGCTGAAACGGAGATCTAATTCTCCCGTCATCGAACAGACACGCGACAGCGACATGATGCTATTTACAATGACGAATTTTAATGAACACAATGAACTCGACCGCAAGCAAACCATTTTAAATACTCGTTTCCATTGGTCACAGTGGATATCTTTTCGACAATCATGGCCGGATGGGAGGTTTCTTCGGCCCACGAATCATTCCTTTGACTTTTTTTTTCTCGGCTGCATCACGTTTCAAATAGGACTCCATTTGACTCTTATTTTATGGTGTAATTTCTGCTGCGGCATATTGGATTCCTCAAAGTTGTACATAAGTTGGAGAGGGAATCTAAAGGTTGAGGTGATGAGTCCAGCACCAAGGAGCAGCCCTACCGCTGTGTTTCTCGTTTTTACAAGCATGTAAACGTGTGCAGCGTTGCATGTTATATTGAGCTTTTAGATAGCAAGGGCGTTATAGTGATGGATCAATGGAAAACAACAGAAATGAATCCCATAATTTTAAATCTATTCATGGACATTACCAACTTGTATTAACGCTATCAGTCTGCCCGGTGATGTTTGTACAATGTTTGAATGTACGTGGTGCTGAAGGTACCCCCGTACCTCCCTAACGCAACAACGGGTTAGTGCCATCTGTAGCTCCCTCCTCCACCGCTTTCTGCTGGCGAATTGGAGCTCAAGGGCCGCTGAGCTGCCCAAAGAACCGTCCGTCACTGACGCAGCCTGGCGGTTGGCACCTTGAAACTCTTTCTCCGCCATCACCAGCCTCGAGCTTCAACCGAGCTCCCCCTTCAGCCTTGCGTCCTCCCGTCTCCCGATCCGGTCGCTGCTTGTGGGAGCAACTCGCGCTTGGTCTTTGCTTCTGGCAGCACAGGAGCAGGATTCGAATCTACTTTGCCTTGCCCAAGCCCCGCGCGAGCATGCCTGCTTGAGACGCCGACGCCATGTCGCTTGATCCCAACGACGGATTTGTCGCCGCCGAGGCCGCAGATCCGGAGAGCGGCGACCTGCCAATCTTTACAATCGAGCGAGTGCAGCTGCAGTTCTCCATCGCGGCCGATTTTGCCGCCGCCCAGGTAGCCAACAATGTCATCATCCTGGCCCTGACCAGTGGCAGGATTCTGCGCATCGATCTGAATCGACCCGAGGATATTGATGGTGAGCATACCTGGAGGCTGTGGTGGGGGAGGGGATGAGAAGGAAGTGAGAACAAGGAGGAGGATTTTGGCTAATCTGCATGGTTTGGCATAGACATTGACCTGCCGAGGAAGCCATCCGAGATCGGCATCATTCGACGCATGTTCCTCGATCCCACGGCGTCGCATCTCCTGGTCTGCACATCGCTCGGTCATAATTTCTACCTACATTCTCAGTCCAAGCAACCCAGGCTTCTTTCAAAATTGCCCGGCGTCTTGATCGAGAGCATAGCATGGAATCCATCCCTGCCCACCGCCTCTACGAGAGAGATCCTCATCGGCACCGTAGACGGCAACATCTACGAGGCCTTTATAGAAACGTCCAACGAATTCTACAGGAAGGAAATGAAGCATCTAAAGAACCTACACAAGCTCCCGGATGGGCCCATCACGGGCCTCTGGGTAGACAATTTGCATGGAAAGACTGACTTGAGGAGGGTCATGATTGCCACCCAGAGCAGGCTGTTCCACCTTGTTGGCAGAATTAGCCATGGCCACGACGGCAGCGGCTCCATCTACACGAGGATGTTTGAAACGGAACAGCCCGTCATTCACGAGCTTTCAAGAGTCACGTCTGGGGCGAGCTCCACGTTCGTTGTGTCCCCCGACCCGCCTGACACCAGCCCTCACGATGACGATGATGTGCCGGACCGAGCATATGCATGGCTATCGTCGCATGGTGTATATCATGGAAAGCTGCTCAATGCGCCTGCAGATTCTGCGCTTGGCTCCAAGGTCTTTGCCGAGTCAAAGATGCTGCCAAGAGCTCAAATTGTCACACAAGGGTCGGGGAGCAAACGGAAGCCTTCTACCGAAACGATTGATGCCATTGCCCTCACCCAATGGCACATTGTGAACCTGGTCGGTGGCCGTGTTATTACTACCAATCGTCTGACTGGAGAGATGGTGTCAGAACACGATGTGCTTTCCGCCGGCCAGAAGCCTATTGGATTTTCGGTAGATTCTCAGAAGAACACCTTTTGGCTGTTCACTTCCGAAGAGATCTTTGAGATTGTGGTACGCGACGAGGATCGGAACATTTGGAAAATCATGATGGAAACGCAACAGTTTGAACCCGCCCTCCAACAGGCTCGCTCGCAAATCCAGAGAGAGACAGTTTCCGCCGCATTTGGAGACTACCTTTCTACCAAAGGCCATTGGAGTGAAGCTGCCATGGTTTACGGCCGGAGCAACAAGCCTTTTGAGGAAGTTGCGCTCAAATTAATTGACAGCAACCAACCAGATGCGCTGCGCATCTTCCTACTTACAAAACTAGGCACGACCAAAAAATCTGCTGTTATGCAAAGGATAATGATTGCCAGCTGGCTCGTCGAGATCTTCATGGCCAAGCTCAACTCCCTCGATGATGCCATCATCACTCATGCCGACCTCTCAGAGAAAATGAACCCTACAGAATCCAGAAAATTGATCAACTCGGCAAAGAAAGAGTTTCAAGAGTTTGTCAACAAGTATAAAAGTGACCTCGACCACAAGACGGTATACGATGTGATTAGCAGTCATGGTAGAGAGGAAGAGCTGCTCTACTTTGCCAACGCCATCAATGATTACAATTACGTCCTATCTTACTGGGTACAGCGAGAGAGATGGACTGAGGCGCTCAACGTCCTAAAGAAGCAGACAGATGCGGAAGTCTTTTATCGATACAGCACTGTACTCATGTCGCACGTTGCGCAAGATACCGTGGACATTCTTATGAGACACTCGGATCTCAGTCCACGACGATTGATTCCAGCCTTGCTAGAATACCACCGTGGCTTTTCTGGCGAAGCAACAGCCCAGAATCAGGCTATAAGATACCTCAACTACGTCGTTTACCAACTCAATTCAACTGACGCGGCGGTCCACAACACGCTCGTGTCCATCTATGCCTCACACCCCTCCAAAGATGAATCAGGTCTGCTATCCTATCTGCAGGCGCAGGGTGACGAGCCTCACTACGATTCCGACTTTGCTTTGCGCCAGTGTATCCACCACCATCGAACACTATCGTGCGTTCACATATATACCAGCATGGAGCAATATCTTCAGGCGGTCGACCTTGCCCTCTCCCACAACGAGGTTGAGCTGGCTGCGGTTATCGCTGATCGGCCAATGTCCAATCCCCAATTGCGCAAAAGACTGTGGCTAGCTGTTGCTCGGAGAGTCATTTCTCAATCTGACGGCATCAAAACGGCAATTGAGTTCCTGAAGAGATGCGACTTGCTCAAGATTGAGGATCTCATTCCGTTCTTTCCCGACTTTGTAGTCATCGATGACTTTAAAGAGGAAATCTGCGAGGCTTTGGAGGACTATAGCCGAAACATTGACAATTTGAAGAAAGAGATGGACGAGTCTTCGCAGACGGCGACAAACATTAAGCTGGACATTGCTGCTCTGGATCACAGATACGCCATTGTGGAACCCGGTGAGAAGTGCTACGTGTGTGGGCTTCCCTTGTTGAGTAGGCAGTTCTTCGTCTTCCCATGCCAGCACTCTTTCCACTCGGACTGTATGGGGCGGAAAGTCCTGGAGCAAGCTGGTGTTGCCAAGTCAAACCGAATCAAGGAACTCCAGATGCAAATTCACAAGGGTCTTGTGAGCGGTACACAGCGAGAGGCCGTTGTGGCCGAGCTTGATGCCTTGGTGGCGTCAGCATGGCAAGTCTCCCCGTTCTCCGTTATATTGCATGAACACCTTCCCGTTGAGGGCAAATAGCTAACCGTTTCATAGTATTTTATGCAGTGATTTTGCCATCAAGAGAATAGACGAACCGTTCATTACGCGGGATGATAACCCTGATGAATGGGCATTATGAGGCGGGCATAATATACTCAACGTGGGACATGTAGAACTGTAGATACCCCAACCTGATAATCGTACAACTTATTAGCGATGAATACATTTTTGTTTACACAATTGCTTCTTTCTTGGATTCGTTAGCGTGGCGGCCGGGTGAAGCATGTCAAAGAGGGCACACGAGATGAGCAAGTAAGTGCATTTATTATTGAAGTTAGAAAAGTGCTTATAGCTAATTACAAAACATGGTACCACAGAGCAATTTTCAAATCATTCCTTCATCCTTTTTCTTCGATGGGATATATAGCAAGGAATTGAGTTGAATTCGATGCTAGCTGACCCGCAGACTACCTAGGGAGCCACGACAACCTTACCAGTGCCGTATTGGATGTTGTGGACAACCAGTCCGCTGGCGTGAGGGTCACCGAGCTTGTGAGGGCAGCTAGGCTGGTTGCTCACTTGGAGGTTGAGCTTGCAAACCTCATTCCATCCAAAGTGGCACACGGCATCGGCAATGTTGATGAGCTCGTGGTTCTTGGCAACCCACGAGTTGGGCTGGTTAAGGCAGCTGGCAACATAGTTCATGCTGTTGGAAGCAGACAGGGGCAGCTTTCCGTTGTGAAGGAGGCTGTTGCATTGGCTGTTGTCGACGTACTGCCACTGGACATTGGTACCACCGCCCTGGTGGGGCTCAGTGGTGGCAGGCTTGTTGAAGAGGAGCTGGTTCCAGGCATCGTAGGAGATGTCGAAGGCTCCGCCGGATTGGTCGATCTTGAGGACGTTGATGCTGCGGCCCTGGTACGTGAGCTTGACGCAGATGTTGTTGCAGTCGACAGCGCTGGGCCAGTAGGCCACACGGTTGGTGTTGATGAGGCAGCCGAGGACGCCGACGGAAGACGAGTATTGCTCGTGGGGGGTGATGGAAGGCGGTGCCGTCACGAGGGAGGACTGCGGCCGAGACGGAGACGGCAGCGGCGACAGCGAGGCCAACGAGGTTGCTGAGGGAAGGCATTTTTGGAAGAAAATGAACTTTGTTTGTTTCGATGGAGTGCGTGGTCTTGTTCTCGTCAAGAAGCAGTGGCAAGTTTGTTCTTGTTGCTTGATGATGGTGTTTCAAAAGTGATTTACGGCGAGGAACTGAGCTGCTCTTATATACCCTTTTTTTCCTTTGTTCGGTGAAACGACTACATCGGAGAGAACAAAGATGAAGATCGCCAGGCGCCCTCTGCTTCTTGGCCAAGGACAACATTATGGAGTTGATTGCCTTAGTGCTCACTAGTCCATTGCATGCATCGGCAACATCGATCAAGGCCGGAATGTGATAGATTCTACTGCCTGTAACACCGTATGCTTGTTTCGTGGCTGTGAGTTCTCGGATGTGTTGGGACGGCGGGGGGGGGGTTTGAGTGAGATGCGTTTGCGCAAACCTCCTTGCCCGGGTTGGCTGAGAAGACAAATGATGCCGGAGACATTATTCACGACACAATCACCAACGTGTGATTTCTTTATGCACAGACGGGCTCCTTTCAAAGCACGGAAACAAAGAGCTCCCCTTTTCTTTTGCTTTTTTTTGTTCCCTTGATGGAAAATAAGAAGAAAGAAAACATGCCATGAGACAACGGGCCCGGTAGATGGAGAGCTGGTTGCCTCAAGGATGCTGTCGAACAGATTAGAAGAGGGAATCTCCCCTGTCCGGGCCTTGTCTTTTGCCTGTTTAGGTTAATGACCTGCCAGGCACGGCGATGCCATTGGGTGACGTGGGATGTGCGGCAACGGGGATGTCAACCCTGAGTTTAAATTGATGCGTTTCTTTCTGCACAGTGACTTTCCTTCCTGGGCCTAGAAAGCTTTCGGTGAAGGCGTGCGTGACGGAAAATCTTTGCTGCATGGGAATTTTGCATGGAAGGGGGAGTCTACCGAGCGAGCTTTGATGCCTATTCCGCTTGGCGGCAGGGAAAGTTTTAGGTCATAAAAATAGAAGAATGCTCTTGGCCTTGGAATACATTGTGGTGGAACGTTGGATGGATTGGGCAAGTGATGAAACGGAGTCCGGATTGGGAAACTCGGTCATGCTCTTGGCTGGTGACTATTGACTACAGGCATCTCTTTTCTTGCATGAACTATCGACTGATGAGGAATATTGAGCACTGCCAAGATCATTTTTTTTTCTTGTCTTTTCCTGCTTATATTGATGACATGATCAGCAGCTTCGGAGGCATTAGAGTGGGTTAGATGAGGCGTGGTTGTTTGCTTCACCCCCTTTGCCATAGATTGTGAAGATGCATCCAAATTGCACTGCTTTGCACAGTTGGTGCTATGACTTGTTGTAGCCATCTAGCATTTGCCAACTCTACTCTGAGCGTTGTTGGTTGTCACTGGTAGCAGCTGAATGGAACCACTACCTGTGCGCAACTGGCTGCCTCAATCCCAAGCATGTCCCTGGGTGGTCATTGCAGCAGTCGATATGGATGAAGCACTCGACGGGCAAGGTATAATGCCGCAATGATTAGGATTAGCATGGGATCTAGACTGAGGTCTAATTCTCTCCTAATAATCGTCGGAATGTGCACCTTGTTTGTCCTCCAACCCTGCAAATGGCGCAATGCAACCAGGCAGTTAGTGTGTATTTGCTAGGACACTGAGAGGAAATTAGATGGCTGTACATGGCTTTAGGTAAAGCAATTTAACATCTTTACAAGCTGGTTGTGGTATTTTTCTCTAACTAAATATGCTTATTCCATCTACCCATTCAAGTGGTCGAGCCGTGAGTGATCTTCGACTTAGCCCGAGATTTACAACTGCCAAGGCGACGATCCGGGCCGTTCCTGTGGTAAGCTTATAAAGCCTGTAGAATCAAGGATACTATAGTTGAATCGTAGTGGATATCAAACGAAACATGCGTTGTGGCCACCTGGCTGTGGACATGTTTGGGTTGGATCCATTCGCTGGAGATGAAGTGTCCCTGCATGGAGCACGGGTGCAGGCTAGGAGGTTCAAGGGATCTCACTACGGCCCCCGAAATTGTGCTCAAGTTGAGTCTTTTTGCATCAAGCCTTTTGCCAAGAAGAGTGACTATGTAACATATTCCTTCTTTAGCCACATGACAGCAAGGTATTTGCTGTCTAGGTTAATGTTATAGTTGCCTTGTATGGCCGTCTCTCGTATAGCTACTTTCTAACGTGACACTTGCGAATGACATGTTCCATGCTATCTATTATAGTGGGAAATTCATTGTTGGCGTGTGCCAACATCGATTCGACAGTGATCCGTGCCCCAGGGTTCCTGTAGGGACCAGACATCAGGGTAGCTACGGCCAACTGCGGAGAAGACTACATACGGAGCACAGATGGAGAACCGTCTGTGCTTCTTGACGATAAATATCCGGATGAAGCTGGGATGCCTTGGTCAAGGAGTTGTTGGAGTTGTTGCACCATGTTATCGAGACAATCGAATGTTTCCTCACAGGTACGTGGTACAAAGAACAGATTTTGCAATACATTCATTGCCACAATTCATCCTGTTATACTGTATCCTGGTCTGCACAAACGAAGAATGTGATTGAATGTCTCCGACATTATCTGAACTGTTATACACGACTTTTTTGTTCTACTAAACTATCTCGTCCTTGAAGGAATGACTTGGCACTCGTGTTGCTTGCCTCGGCCACACTCATCACGAGTCCTGCTCAACTATAGACTGCAACCTGTGTTGCAACTCCTCGAGATGTGATTTGCCATGCTCATCTCTGTAATTTTCCAGGATTTCTCTCCGCATGACCCGCCTTGGAGCCCTTCTTCCTGTAAACAGCTCAAACTGTGCGCAACCTTGCTCTGGAAGCAGGTCTAGACCGTCCATGGCTACCCAACCTCGAGAAGCACCATCTCTAGCCTGCTTCAAGAGGGGCGTATTCAACGTCTTGTACCCGAGTTCGATGATGACGCCTCCCGTTTGATGGCCAAGCCATGCATCTGGCATCCTGAACTCGGGTGACGGCGTGTTGCCTATTGGATGAGTCGGAATGCAGGATATGATAACAGATGGGTACCGGTACTCTGATGGCCAAGGTTGGTCGAGAGACGTAAGAATATGGAACTTTATCTCTTGGTCGTTGGGGAGCGAAGTCTGCTCCGTTTCTCGGAGTAGTTGTTGGAAATGGGACACCAGTTTCTCCGCATTCTCCGTCGTCCGATTGTAAATGGCAATATTCTTGATGCCAACTTGGAGCATAGCGTAAACCGCAGCACGCGCCATGCCTCCCGCACCTATGATGAATCCCCAAGTGGCCAATCTTACAGCATTGGCGGGAGACAATCCGCGTCGGATGCATGCTCGAATACCGATCCAGTCAGTATTCTCGCCATATAGAGCCAGAACAGGACCAGCTCTGTTGACGCCGGCCAAAAGGGCAGAGCCTGTTGGGATGGTGCCATCTGACTTGAGCTGGCGAATGGGAATCAGAGTGTTGGCAGCCCCAATGGCTCTGGCATGAGGGCTGAGGTATTTGGTCAAAGTCGTCACTTCAACTTTAAAGGGCAATCCTATTGACGCTCCGCCAAAATTGGGATCGTATATGAGATGCTCTACGGCTTTGAGAGACTCGGCGGAATAAGGCTCATAGTGGTGAGGTATTCCGCAGGAAGACAGTGCCGCATTATGCATGGCTGGGGACATGCTGTATCCCACATTGGCTCCGAACACGTAGAGCTTCATTGCATCGTATACAAAAGACGCATATAAAGCATTTGTAGCTTCCTTTGCCGTGATGTAAGGATATGGAGCGCATCTTTCGTCGGCTTGGAGAACAGGACTGGGAGCCACCAGCGTGAGAATTTGGTTGAAGCAGGCCGAGTGTCGGCCAAGGTGTCCGCAGTTGTATGCAATAAGTGGTAGTTTGTGAGTTTTAAGAGACGAAATCTTGGATCTGAACCGTGAAATGACAAAGTTGTCCTCCATTGTTGTGGCTTGTCGAACCAGCCGCACCATATCACAGCCGAGCTGGCACGCTTTCTGGTACCAGGATGTCCAAGTTGAAGATTCCCAAGATTGAATGTCTGTTGACACAAAGTAGTTTCCAACAATCTTTGATCGGCTCTTTGCTAAAATAATGCTGGAAAGATCAGATTGATCGAGGCGCAGGTCGACTGTGAGCATCTCCGGTGCCAGAGATAGGGTATGTGAGAGCAGATCTAGGTATGATCTCACCACTCTGCTGTTTGGAATCTCGGGTAGTTTGATGTGCAGCAATATGGGTAGCATGGTGCTCCTTCGTACAATGCCGATAGCTTCGGTAATTTTGTTCGCCAACCCATCGACGCCATCAGGGAGATCGCTGCTTGTTGTCAAATTGTTGACAAAGATTTGAACAGCATCCACACCAACTGTTGAGATGTCGCAATCTTGACTCCCGCTCAAGATATCTTGAATGTGTACCGAGAGACAGTATGTAAATTGCCTGTCCTCGGGTGCAATGCTAGCAAGCGGAAATGCAGACTCAAAAAAGGGAATCGTGCCCGCCGGATAGATGAGTGACAGAAATTTGAGAAAATGTCTTTCAGCTTGCTTCAAAGCGAGATATGGCGGCGCATTTGTCGCAAAGCTGCGATTATTCATCCCATTGCCTTCAAGGTTGGTCTCGCGGATCTCGGATACGTTGAAGAACTCCAGATTGGTGCAACTGCGATAAAATAGGTTGCTCATCTTCATTAAGTTGTGAGCCTTTGTCCTGTCCTTGAGTTTCAGGTGACCTTGAATAGCATCGATATCCCGAATGACATGGATGACCGGATTGGTGGCTGAAAACCGCCGAAGGAGGCCTTGGATTTTCCTCTCCATCCATGGACAGACGATGATGCATCCACTCGGATTCTGCTCAATGATATCCTGCAGTACATCGGCTTGCTTTCGATGGCACTCGGCATTTCCATTGATCTGCTTGAAGCTCAAACTCGACGAGCCAGTTACTGATTGAAATGCCACCTCAACATTGACGACCTTTTTTTTCAACGCCGACGCAGCCATAATAGCCAATGTCGATTTTCCAGAGCCGCGCAGTCCTACCAAAGCTAGAGACGCATCTGAACTGAAGTTTGGGATCTTGCCTCTAGAAGGAGTGAACGGCGGCGTAGGAGTCCTTGATGTCACTTCTGACGGATCAGACGATGAGTTGATAAAGGCATGCGGCCTCAGCCGACCATCGACACTGACTGGTCCTTCACTGAGGTTCATCATGGCAGCCAACGATCTCTTGACGCCGGCCATGATGTTTCATTCTGCTTCAATTCAACTGTATCCGTAGGCTTCTTGGGATGTGTACGATGGCTAAGATTTCCGCTTGATGAGGGTTCGGATTCAACACAAGGCGCCGCCAATGGTTCTAAACTTTGTTCACAGCAACAGGGGATAAGCATTTATCCGGATTGAATTTGCCACCCGCTAGAAACTCTAGCTTGCTTTACCCCAGGTTTTCCCCAGTCATGCTCCCATCCAATGGCAGCGGAATGAATCACAAGAATTACGCAAGTTGATCAAAAGCGCGGCCGAGAGAGACCCGTGAAGATATTTCAGCTTTTCTCGGCATTCATCCATACAGACTTGTGCAAACTTGATGCTGGTGTCGAGTATTATGATGCTGGCACGGCAATTGGAGATTGACGGAATCCCGATTCAGATTTCAGCTCTCACAGCAACCGTCGGCGAGACATGAATGGCCAGAATGCCGCCTCGAAAGAGATCAACAGACGAATTGGATTCTGCTAGGAAACCGGATAAGACAACTGCGGCCACCAAAAGACGACGGGTGTCCCTGGCCTGTGATGGTTGCAGAACAGCTCGAGAGAAATGCGACGGTGGCCGCCCACATTGCGGCCGCTGCGTGTCTCAAAATCGCCCCTGCTCATATACACCAGCATCCAAGAAGAGAGGAATCCAAAGCGGATATCTGAGAGCCATTGAGCTGTCGCTAGCATGGCTACTGGAGAGTATCCCTGACGGCGAGGAAACTCTTTATCAACTACTGGTCAAGGACGATGGCAAGGATGGCGCGAACATTCTCATGAGCAAAGGCAAAGCTGCAAACAAGTTGCATAAGCAATGGAGCAAGTGCCGGGTTCATAAGGAGATTGAATCATTGCTTTGCCAAAGCGGTGCACCAAGAGTGGAAGCGTCCAATACCGAGGACTCGGACACGGAGGGCGACGTTGGAGAAGAATCAACCAGCATAACGAGACTACCATTGGCAGCGGAAGACGCAGCAAAATTCGACCAAGCTTACTCGTTGAAAGAGCCCAAGTCAGTGAGAGATCGAGCTTTGAAGCTCCCCTCGAATCACCAACACCTCCTCGAAATTTACTTTGCATATACTCATTGCTGGCTTCCTATACTCGATAGAGAGCAAGTCTTTGCAACGGCGGCGATGTGCAATTCCCAAAGCCAGAGCATATATGGGTATCCGGGGGAGAATGACATTTCCCCCTCCAGTCTTGCTGTTCTCTGGTCTGCCATGGCCGTCGCAGCCTTCCAAGATGCACATTCTTCCGCTCCTCCTATGAGCGAGGAGATTATATCGCCAGCCGAGATTTTCACAGTGGCCCGCAGCTTGATTCCGCAAGAGGAGGATCATTTCATTATTTCCGACATCCAAGCAATTCTCCTCCACTCCATTATTCTCATCGGCCGTGAGAGCATGCTGGCTGCATCCTTGATCGCAGGAAAGGTCATGCGTCTTATTTCTTATATGCGATCTAGCAGAGTATATCGAACACACAGTGATGTGCAAAGATCAACTCTGGCCAAGTTGGGTGCCGCTTGTAATCTTGTCGAGACTCTGACGTCGATGTGCATTAGACAGCCATCCCATTTGTTAGACACGGAGGATCTTCATACCGCAGAACTACCTCAGCATGGATCGAGCTTTAGTGATTCCTTCTGTCCGACTTACGGCTTCGGAAAGCTCTCACTAGATGCTGAATCTGCCCGTCCCCAAATCACACATTCCCTTACCACACTGGACCAGCTGGATCGATTCGCTCGGATATTGAGTACGCACGCGGCCGGAAAGATTCGCCAGAACGGTTCTGTCAAAGCTGTTGCTGTCGGAGATCTCGTGTCATCATTGACTTCACAATTCAGTTTCTGTAACTCTGTCATTGCCGGAGAAGCGACACCAATGTTACCATCGGCTTTTCTTGCTCAGGCCATGTTCTTGGCCACGACGGTTGAGCTTGTTCCGGGCCAGCGATCGTCGCTTATATCCAACTTTTTGGAAGTGGTCGAGTCTAGCATAACGAATTTCGGGGCTTGCGGCACCCCGCCCATCACAGTTGCTCTCTTTTTACTTGTTCAACAAAAGGGGATAATAATGGATGAAATGCGGACATCTGAAGCAAACAGATGGAATTCGGCATTAAACACAATCAAGGCAGTGTGGTTGCAACACGAAATAACTAAAAATACTGTGGGCATTTCGCCCAAGACATCAACGGCAAATAACTCCTGGGGAGGAATCGTCGGATTGGAGCCATTGGGTCGGAACAAGTCAACCGGTCAAGGCAGAGATGATTACCAGGATTCTCCGACGGGATCATTTAACCAGGGATATGGATTATTCCCAGTGGATGTGCACATACCGGCTGGCTCTCAAGTGTTTACGGCAAACCAGCATAAATATTCTCCCGCGCAACTGCCACCGGATCTTGGCATGATGTTTGTACCATCCTCGGTCGGCCCAATACAGCCAGTTAGCCGCGTTCTACAAGCGGGGGAATCTCATACCGATTCAGTCGACTACGATGCCATTTTAGAGGAGCTGGGTAATATCGATTATGCTGACAGCATCGACGTGGACCCCCAGTTCATGATGAATCTCGGCTTCGCTCCAGGCTGCACGTTGGAAGAAATGTTTCATGCGGACTCTGGCGTCTAGGGACATTTACTTGATAGAATCCATGTATTCGTATGTACTTTTAATCATCACGACAACAACGTTCTTGATTCAGTCGGGACAGCGAATACCTCCTTAATTTCCAACCATTTCCCATGACACGTAAGAGGCTGGTGAGGGTCACATGGATAGTCTAGTGGCTCACAAACATTGTTTGATGGCTGGTTAAACTGCTTCCCACCCTCAGCCGTCTGGATATTTCTTTATCCCCGTGTGGGTGGCGGCTCCACATCCCGACCCCAATCTACCCAAGATCTTTGTTCCGCTTCCAGCCCTTGGACCCCAGATTCCATCACAACCCCGACCAGGCGTGCATGAATTAGCTCTCCAGCGCTGACTTCTTCCCCGTGGGGGAAGCTGAACCAGCCTAATGGATCGTCACATCCCCTTATAAGTCAACCAACGATCCCCGGAGCCTTCCTTTGATTCCAGAGGTTCCAAGTCAACTAGCACTCTTGAAGTGTCTGGACATCTTTCATCATGACTATTCTTTCTTTGAAGGAGGACCGGCCCACGCCAAAGGCCGTCTACAACTGGAGAGTGTATGCTTGCGCTGCGACGGCATCCTTTGCAGCATGCGTGATTGGCTACGACTCTGCCTTCATCGGCACCACTCTCGCCCTCCCTTCGTTTGAGGATGAGTTCAACTTTGCGCAATACTCAAAGTCACACCTTACACTCATCCAACAAAACATTGTGTCCGTCTATCAAGCCGGAGCCTTCTTTGGAAGTTTGGCGGCCTACGTCTCCAGTTACTTCCTGGGACGTAGGAAATCTCTCCTCACCTTCGCTGTCTTCTTTATGATTGGAGCCGGCATCATGCTGGGTGCCAATGGTAGCCGTGGCCTTGGCCTGATTATCGGTGGCCGTGTGCTGGCCGGTTTCGGAGTGGGAGGATGCTCCAACATGACGCCTATTTACATCTCTGAGCTTGCTCCGCCAGCCGTACGTGGACGTCTCGTAGGCCTCTATGAGCTAGGGTGGCAAATTGGGGGATTGGTCGGATTCTGGATCACATACGGCGTAAACACAACCCTGGCGCCCAGCCACTCACAATGGCTCATCCCATTTGCCGTCCAGCTTATCCCTGGAGGAATGCTCCTGGTTGGCGCCATATTCATACCCGAGTCTCCTCGCTGGCTCTTTTTGAAGGGGAAGCGGGAAGAAGCCTTGAAAGTTCTTTGCTGGATGAGACAGCTTAACCCTGACGACAAGTATATCGTGGAGGAAGTGGCCTTTATTGATGAAGATTTGGATCGCTATCGCCGAGAAGTTGGTGCTGGTTTCTGGAAGCCATTCCTGGCTCTCAAGGAGCGCAAAATCCAATGGAGATTCTTGCTTGGTGCTCTCCTATTTATCTTTCAGAATGGTGAGGTTTCCCGCTTTCTATTTGTGACATCTTCATGCTAATGATGCATAGGCTCCGGCATCAACGCGATCAATTACTACAGCCCGACTGTCTTCCGTAGCATCGGCGTCCAAGGAACCAATACAGGCTTTCTCACGACGGGCATCTTTGGCGTGGTCAAGACAGCCTTGACCCTAGTCTGGCTTCTTGTCCTCATCGACCACATGGGACGCCGGAATCTTTTGATGATTGGTGCCATCGGCGGTTCCCTGTGTATGTGGTTCATTGGAGCATACATCAAGATTTCGGATCCTGCTTCCAACCAAAGCAACACTTCGTTATCTTCCGGAGGCATCGCGGCCATCTTCTTCTTCTATCTTTGGACGGCATTCTACACGCCGTCATGGAATGGAACGCCGTGGGTCATCAACTCGGAAATGTTTGACCAGAATACACGGTCTCTTGGTCAGGCTAACGCAGCCGCAAATAACTGGCTGTGGAATTTCATCATTGCGAGATTCACCCAGCAAATGTTTGAAGCGTGGGGATATGGCGTCTATTTCTTTTTCGCATCTCTCATGATCATTTCCGTCGTTTTCGTATTTTTCTGCATTCCCGAGACAAAGGCACTGCCTCTTGAGGCCATGGACCGGCTGTTCAGGATTAAGCCGACCTGGAAGGCAAACAAGATTTTGATGGAGGAACTTCGAGCTGAGAATCAGGATTTTGAACAGAATACGCGAGGGATAGGTTGGGATAATGAGAAGGAAACATCGGCTGAGCAGGTAGAAGATGGAGCAGCCAAGGTGTAAAGCCTGATCAATTTGTAGTAAATGCTACACTTTATAATATGGGCAAATGCATCCAATATACAATACTTCTGCAAATAAATGATATTTTCAATGTTTGAAGAGCCATTACAACAAACTGCAATGAATTGGGCAGAAGAAATTGTGTCTGCCCTGCGACCTGACGAGGAAACTTTACCAGTGTACACTTCATAGACCCCTTTCCAGACCGCCATGAAGGTTTTCTCAACTGGTACTGGAGGGAATTTTGCATCTCTAGCATGAAATAATCAACAATCCAATGTCTAATATAAGTGTAAATAAAGTTTTAATTCTATGTTTTTTTTCTTTTTACAATTTTGACTGTGATCTCTGAGCTACATTCGCCGCAATCGCAGCCTTTACTTTCTCGGCCGGCAATCCATCAATCGTGTTTCCAGTCCAATATGTGTCTTGCTCCAAGCCCTGCCATATAAGCGCCTCTGTTCCTAGAATGACATTCCAACCTTTCTTCTCGGCAAGCATACCCAGCGCAGTAAATGGTGTTGGGTTATAGCACATTTCTAGCATGGCACCCTTGTGCTTCTTATTTAACAGAATCTCCGTGATTTGTCTTGCGAGTTTCTCGTCGCTTGTTTGTGGTGTAAAATCTGGCACGCATGCAACAATGGCACCAGGACCTTCAACACTTCTCGCCTGCTCTGCGGTGGCAATGTGTAAGAGACCTTCGCCGTAGCCTCGGGATGTGCAGTCTCGGATGACGGCCTCGACCTCAGAAGCATCGCGGTTTACGAGGTATATTTCTTTGACGTTCATCCACTTTCGCAGGGCATAGATGGCGCTTCGTGCGGCACCTCCTCCGCCAATGACGAGAGCTGGCCGGTCGTGGTATGTGAAGGCCGGATCCTTGACATTGTAGAAGAAAGAGTCGCGGATACCAATGACATCGGTGTTTGTACCACACAAGATTCGCTGGCCATTCCTCTCTTTGAAGAAGACTGTGTTGCAGGCTCCCACGTCGCGGCACTCGTCGGTCATTTCATCAAGATGAGGAATAATGGCCACTTTGTTTGGCATTGTAACTGATGCGCCTGGACGGGAAGCATATAATTAGATTACAAAAGCGGCTGTTGGAGGCATGGTCGACATCACGTACCGTAGCATGATGGATGCTGCACCAGATCTAAAAAGAGCCGTAGGTCTGCCGAATCGAGACGAACCTGGCTCCAGCGGAGATTGAGATGGTCGTAGATGACTTGATGAAGGAAGGGAGATAGCGAATGTGTGAGTTTTTGGCCGAATAGATAGCCATGCTTGTCGAGACCTGCACGTTCAATGTCATTGACGATGGATTCGGTCGACAGGGCCATTTTGGGCTGCTTGTAATTTATTGCAGAGTCGCAGGTGATGTTTGCTCTGTCAAATGCTATAGTTGAAGAGACTTTGGGTCTTGGTTATAACATCGCTGGCACGGGCGGTCTTGAAGAGTGAAGTTATTAAGAATGAATTCCAGATTAAGAGCCAGTGGATTTGAAAACAAATCTGATGGATTACGTGGCAAGGGGGCTCGCTTCGACGAATATCCGGCCTTCTCCCCCTTTGCTAGGACTCGGATCACTGGGCCATGGGCCTGATACTACACGAAGCGTGGGGTGAGAACATAGCCGTGATCATCTGTGGATCGAGGGCGAAGTTCCCCGCGATCCGGCTAAAGCCTTATCCAGACCAGGAAGCGTCGAGCGCCTCGATTGGCTGGTTATGTTATTAAACGGTGCTTTTACGAAGCTTACATTTATCTCTTATGGTGGAGGAATAATGACGACTAGTTGACTTTCGGACACCATCAAGGCCGCTTCATAACCGGTGATGAAGACATCTCGGCTACTCGCGGCTCCTTTCCTTCCTGCGTATGTCTACAGGGCGAATCTTTATCCGACATGCTTTCAGAGGAATGATTTCTCACTTTTCTTATCATTAAATACGTAGATAATGACCTGATTTGGATGGAAGTGATAACATAAGATCTGACGGTGATGATGCCGGTTCTTTGCTATAAGATAGTTTCCTTTCCCGTAAGTAGGGTAGGGTGGAAAACACCCAGTCAAATTAAACATCATTATTTATTTCACCTTCCAAACAATACTGTTGCCTCTATATCACATAATCTACCCTCTTTGTTTGTAATTAATTCATCAACATGTTGTATAAACCCAGTATTTGCACCGTGTCCCTTGGCCGGTGCTCCGCGGGACATTCTCTTGAGCATAAACTTGACATGGCAAGAAAGTACGGCTTCGGGGCTGTCGAGCTGTTCTTCGAAGATCTCGTCGATTTGACAAAGACAATGCCTGGAGGCGACCAGCCGAACAATCAACTTGCGGCTGCAGCCATAATTCGCCAGTTATGCGACGACCGGGAACTATCGATCCTGTGTTTACAGCCCTTTATGCATTACGAGGGCTTAGTAGACCGACAGTTACACCAGCAAAAAATAAAGGATGCGAAATTATGGGTGCACCTGGCGCACATTCTAGGGACTGAGATGATACTACTTCCGAGTAGCTTTCTACCCCCTTCAGACGTATCGTCGGATATGGATGTGATTGTCCAAGACATGGTTGAGATTGCCGAAATTGGTCTTGAGGCATCCCCAGTCATTAAATTTGCTTACGAGGCTCTCTGTTGGGGCACACGGGTCGACACATGGGAGATGAGCTGGGATGTGGTGCAAAGAGTCAACCGCCCGAATTTCGGTATTTGCCTTGACACTTTCAACATTGCTGGCCGAATCTATGCAGACCCGTCGGCATCATCTGGCCGAACCGATAATTGCGACGAGGCGGTCGAGGCCTCTCTTCATGAGATGATTGCCTCTGTTGATCCGAAAAAGCTATTTCTGGTGCAAATGGCAGACGCAGAAAAGCTGCCTCAACCCCTTAACAGCAGTCATCCATTCTACAACGAGGAGCAACCGCCTCGAATGAGTTGGTCTCGGAATGCCAGATTGTTTTATGGAGAAGACCATCACGGCGGATACCTACCAGTTAAACGAATTTTGGACGTCATCATCAGGGACCTTGGATACCAGGGCTGGCTGAGCTTTGAAGTGTTTAATAGGGCGTTGTTGGAGAACGATGGGAGAGTACCGGAGACAATGGCCAGGAGGGCGGCACAGTCATGGAGGCGGATGGAGCGCGACTTGTCACTTGGACGGTCTACCATGAATTATAAAACTCAAGCACTGTTGTAAACTTATTATTTGATGTTCCCATCGCGAAGAATTCAATGTTTATTTATACTCTACAGCTTAGATGCTCTAGCGTTCACCTTCATATGTTTCGCGGCAAACTCAATTGCAGCTGTATATCCAAACACGCCCAATCCGCAAATGACCGCCTGCGCCTTATCGCTCAAGTAACTATGCCGCCTCCATTGCTCCCGCACGTGGACATTCGAGACGTGAATCTCAATAAAAGGAATCCCTACGCCAAGGAGAGCGTCGCGAATCGCCACGCTGGTGTGTGTAAAGGCGCCAGGGTTGATGATGATTCCATCCACTTCCCCTCTTGCTGCTTGGATCTTATCTACAATGGCCCCTTCGTGATTGGATTGAAAGGCTTCGACTTGTATAGATAGCTCCTCTGCTTGTATTTTTGCTTGTTTGACGACATCGTTTAGAGTTGCTGATCCGTAGATTTGAGGCTCCCTGGTGCCAAGGAGATTAAGGTTGGGGCCATTGATGAGAAGGATTTTCTGCGCCATGATGAGAAAAGTTTTATTGGAGTCGCTTCAAGATGTAGATAAGACCAATTGATGCCATCAGTAATTATTTATAGCCAAAAGCACAAGATGTATGGGCTTGTCTAGATACATGGTGAATAATCGGAAGGCGAGCCGTTTCTATTGGCACATGCGCGGGGATAAAGACTCATCCGTTGGAATCCCGGGTTTCCGGCATACACTCACATCTCCATACGGGGTATAACGTATTAAGCATATCCACCATGTCTTTTTGCACCCATCTAATATCAATTCGAGGTGGCCGTACTTTATTTGTATTATATAGATGCATAAAGCCATCGAAACCGTTCCGTTTCCGAGGTTCTAGCCTCGGTTACAATAGAACATGGGCGACGGGACCGATAATACTGAGCGAGAGGATCGGAAGATAATAACCATGAAGAAGTCCATTGCAGCTAATCTATATATATATATCTATGAGATCTTGAAAGTGCATGCCGTTGAAGCAGCTAGTAGAACACAAAAGCATGAAATTCATCTGGCCCCATCTGTTGAGAAACGAACGCCAGGAAACAAAATGAATAGAAAGGGAAAGCTCTGCCTGGAGGGTATGAGACATGATTGGCTGGTGTTTGGAGTATTCGTGCCTGCTACATGCGATTACTATGCCGGGTTGAACTGATATCGGAGGCAACCAGCATCGATATATCCACCCACGCCGCCGTTGTTGCCTGTGAACAATACAAATTAGTTAGGCCCATGGAACAGAATGATGAAACTTACAGTCTGCCCATGTTTTTAACAGAATTTTTCCGCAGGAAAAGTTGATATCGCTGCTCACGGGAAGCATAACATCCTGACTGTCTACCATTGTCTCGCAGCCGTCAACCCAGGAAACAGAGAAGCGGACAAGTGCGTCTCCAAAAAGACCCCCTCCAGTAATCGAGACAGTCTTGCTCTGTGAGCTCATATGAATCCCCTTTTGGTCACGATCCAGGAAATAGGTCTCACAGAACGCTTCAACTTGACTCTTCAGGTAGCTCTTATGGATGTCAACATGTCCTGGGAAATTGGACTCGTCTGCACACACGGCAGGCTTCAGCTCTAGCGGCGTTTGTGGAATCTCGGTGGGTTCGGGAGGCGATTCTGTAGTGGTGGGAACAGATTTGATCGCGAGGCTGTAGGTACCACAACCAGCATCAAGAGAACCCTCATCGTTGGTCTTGGATTGAAGGCACTGGCTCTCTATGATGTCTAGGTAGTCGCGACAAGACTTTCGACATTTGGAATGAGCACCACTCCAATGGAACTCAAAGCTCCAGTCGCTGCAGAGACTTCTGCTAACCAATGGCCTCCTCTCCTGCATACCGATATGGTGACCTCCTATCATATTGGGTGGTCCAATTGGCCCAATTGGCCCTAGCGGAGCATCAATGCCTGCGAAGGTTTTGGATATTTTTTTTGCTCGGATCCGCCTGCACGATTTTACAGAAATCGGCGCTGAAGGTGGTCAAGCAGAAAAGGGGGATAACCGGCGTGTTGCCGCCACAATGAGCCACAAGTTGCCGGTCAACTTCAAGTGAGATGCCTTCTTTCTTGAAAAGATCGGTGAAGTATTGGATGGTCTCATCATCCACCTCCTCAAGTGGTGCAAGAACCTCGGGCTTGTATGGCTCATCGATCCAAATGGACGGTACAAAAGTTGCTATCGTTGTGGTGATGGTGCTTTGTTGTCCCGAGACGCAACCACTGACAGGCGAGCACGTTCCGAGAATTGTACTGCGTTTCCATTAGTTGTGATGCTTTGATTTTATTGTTCATTGGCGGAACACGACTCACCTTGTGTATCCTGTCCCGGTAGATATGAACGAAACAGTCTTGGTGCATCTAGGCGGCCGTGTTGTGGTACACTTTGAGCTTTTGGTCGTCGATTTGCGGCTGTTATCGTGGTCGTGGTCGTGGTCGTGGTCGTGGTCGTGGTCGTGGTCGCGGTCGCGGTCTCTAGATTCCGGATCTGGATTCAACGCGGGAGGAGGAGGGAGTTTGAAAGGTGGAAGCTTCAAGTGTGGCAACCCAATTGGAATCCACCGCCAACCTCCAGGGTATATGATAACATGATCACCATGATCGCTGGTTGAAGTTGTTGTTTTCGTATTGGTCGTGTATTTGGGATCCCGCGTCGCTTCATAAGTTACTACAGTTCCCTTGGAACCAGTAATTATCGTCTGTATTGGGTGGCTTGATGTCTTCATTCTTGTCGCCGTGGTAGGGTGTGGGACGCTAGCTGATTGACCTTGGGTGGCCGTTGTCATGCCATTTCGATGCCTGGTAGACGCTGAACTAACTCGGCTTCCTGTGGAGGACAATTTCCTCGTGCCTCTTGAAGTGGCTGTACTGGCTTGATGTTTGGAACTGAGCGAACTCGCCTTATGCTTTGTAGAGATTGAACTGGTTGTCTGCTTAGGGTGGCCCTGAGTGGTACTGGTTCTAGTTGAGCTCGAACTAGTAGTCTTTCCAGTCAAAGTTGAGATGGACTTTTTCCTTTCGGTAGAACCGAGAATACTTTTTGAACTCAAAGTAGGGGTGCGATCCGCAGATGCCGTCGACCGTTGATTCGAATGGTGTGTCACCTCTGGCGTGTGTTTTGACCGATTGGGAGTTGGGGCTACAATAATCGTGGACTTCGTTTGCATTGCAGAGCTACCTTTGTGTGTTGAGCGAGATGATCGACTTGAAGATGTCTTTGAACTTTTTGAGATTTTGGAAGTCTGAGGTTGTCGGGAAGCCTCAGCATCAGAAGATCGCGTAGCCCCTATGCTTGTGTGGGTCAGAGGAGCGGGTTTCGTTGTAATCTTGGTCTGCGTCACAGGATGGGTGATTTTTGAAACCTTGGTTGTGGGCTTCAAAGAATTCGTCCGAATTGTGCTGCTAACCACCCTTGTTTGACTGGAGGTCTTTCTCGAAGTTGACGTGTGCATTTGGCCTGTTGAAGAATGTGGCCGGTTGGATGAAGCAGACGTCTTTGGTGACATGGAGCTTTGATGAACTGATATACTGGAACGGGACTGAGAGGCTGTTGACGTTCGCTCAGAGTGCTTGGACTTTGTGCCCATTGGGCTGCTTTTTGAGCTGCTGGATGTCGGTGTGGTCGTCAAGTGAATAGAAGACATCCTAGATCTTTCTGTAGATGTCTGATGTCTTCCATTCGTCTCCTGGCTGCGACTGGGAGTTGTCGATGCACTCTTACTGAGCCTTTGAGAATGTGTTGTGCTTTTGAGGGTAGTATCAGTGTGAACGGTAGTGTAAAAATGAGGCTTAGAACTATCATGGTGCTTGGAAACACTATGATATGGGGAAACAGTATGATGCTCAGCAACACTATGATGGTCAGGAACAGTATGATGGTCAGGAACAGTATGATGCTCGGGAACTGAATGATGGTGGGAGACAACAATCTTGTACGAAGTTTGTGGCACAATGGAACTACTTTTCTGATCACTGGAAGTGGTCAAGACCGGTACTGGATAGACTGTAAGAATGCGTGTAGTGTGAGTAGGGGTCGATTGGAACGCTGCTTGTAGACCGGGTGAGTGGCTTCGTAACGGAGGAAGAGATCGTTGATTTGCCGTCTGTGGCGTATAGAGATGGCAATGCCAAGCAGGGAATAATGAGGAAACATAGTTTCCAAATTGAATGCGCGCCAGCATGCATTTAGACAAGGCAGCCTGATTAAAGAACCAACTTGACACTAAAAAAAGGCAGTAAAGAAACGTAGACATGGAGCCAAGAAGTAAAAATCGAGAGCGAATGTGATGATATGCAGAAAGGAGGCTGCGAGACGAAGCGTATATATATTCTCATGAGTTTAGCAAGTATCTATCAACATCACTGATCAATTTCCGCTAAACAGGAGAACGTCCTAGTAGATCAGTTGGGCGCTTCTGCTCACTGCCTACGACTGAACTCACCAGCTGTTATCTGTTTGCTGTTTGCTGTTTGCTGTTTGCTGTTTTGTTATGATGGTCATTTGATCTCATAGTGAAGCTATTGATGAAAACTATATCCTTGCATTCGCAGCATTGAACGGCGTGTCCGAGCCGCCAAACCTGCAGGTGTCCTCGCTGACTTCAGGTCATGGCTCCAGCTCCGAAAGCCTTGTTCCATTCTATTGATTGATTGAGACGTTGAACTATTAGATATTTGCTACTCCATCTCTATTTTTATCATGTTTGTTCTTCAAAATGTGGCCTAAAGCCATGTCCACAAATTCGCGGCAACGACGGCGCCCCCGAGCCGCATGTCTTGGTTCACCTCCACCAACCTCAGATCACATTTACGTCTATTCCTGAGGGTTTTCGCGGCAATTTACGGCATCTCCGAGTCTTCACATATGCAAGTGCCCTCACCGACGTGACATTATGGCCCGGGCGCCGAAAGCTCGTATAAGGGTGCAAGTTTCAGGTGGTGGGCTGCCGCGCGTGTCATTCTTCATGATGACGGCTTGATGCAGACGAGAAGTAACGCACGGTGATCTTGATGGAATAAGCGCACGCCGAAAAGACGAGTCAGGCATGGTGTATTTGGCAAACTTGAAGATGGCAATTAAGCATTGCAGTAACCTTGCGAGTATCCTTCCCATGTATGAGCAAAACCGATCATACGGATCAGCGCCGTTGCCATGGTCTATCTGGCAACCTACCAGCAACCAAACTTCCCATCTGACAGGGCCAAAGCTCTGAAGCGGCATCATGGTGAAGTTTTTTTTGATGGCGAGAGTGGTATATGCCGTCTTATCTGGTTGTTTCTGTGAAGTAAAAGATATATATACCATCATCACCCAGCTGACTGCCACCGCTTGGCCACAAAACTTCCTCAAATCAGTCGATACACTCACACGAAACTGCACCCACTTGACTACTCAATCTTTCATAATACCCTTTACTCTGCTGCAATGCTCATTGCATTCGTCCTGGGGCTTTTTCTGAGCCTTGGCCGTGTCACTGGCTTGAACGTGAGAGGGGTGAATCTCAACATCTGGGATGTAGACGACTCGTGTAAGCCACATCTGCCACTTCTGCAAAAGGCTTTCGATGATGCCGCGACTATGTCAGCCAAAGCTTTGAAAGACCTCAAATTTGTTCAACAACCCCGTCCGCAACAAGACACCAAGCGAAGAGAAAGCCTTGAATGGGACCGCATAGCAAGGGCCGTGAACACCATATTTGGCTTCAATCCAGACCAACAAGGAACCAACTCGAAAACCCCGTTTATGCAAAAAGTTCTTGGTAAGCCAATAACCATCTTCCACCTCTTCATTTTGAACCTTTGTGTACTGTATTCATGCTAGTCTTCCACTTCGCTGACCCTTGCGGCTAGAGGTTTACGGTAACATGAGCAAAGCCCTGCATGGCAATGAGAACATACCAGCAAATGGTTTCACACAACTCCACTCCAAAGCACTGTTGATGTGTGGCGAAAAGCCATGGAAATGGTATTGGGTAAATGACCTTGATCCATACGATCCAATGCACCGACAACTGCATATTTCCCAGCCTAAAGTAAAGGGCGGGGGAGCCTGGGCGTATAAACACAGATATCATTCCAACGGAAACCCCCACAGTATTGGTATCTGCCGTCCTGGGGTATATGCAGCCGTCCAAGCCAAACACGACATGCTTACTTTTTGTGATCTCTCTTTCCCCAAAGATCCAACTGATGTGGTGGTTTCACCAGTCGATAGACGGCACAGCGTGGAAGAGGGAGTGACAAAATTAGATGAATTCGAGAAAAGTCTCTCTCGCATCATGATTCATGAACTCGCTCATTGGTACGGGACGAAAAGGGATGCCGTAAAAGGCACCATCACCCAACGTAAGCATCTACAGACACGTCACAGTCCTGCTACGCCAACACGCCATTGGCTAACGTTTATTGTCCCATCTAGTTCCTGATCAACAAGCAGTTGCGAAAAGCGGCGAGTTGGCTGTCCAGTATGTCGACCAGAACAATGAAGTCAAAGCCATCTTGAGTTCTGAGAGAAAAGATGGAGTCCAATACCAAAAAGCGTTAGTGTGTATGTTTCCGCACTTTCCCAGCGCTCTCCTCGCTGCACTTCCCTTTGGGTAGATCATGAACTGACGTAACTCGGAAACCCAGACGGCTTTGTTCGGGTCGCAAGGCTGGCTATGAGTCACGAAGGCCAGTTTGCCGAAAATTCAGGACCTGAAAAAGCCACCGACACAGCAGAGGCATACGCCTATTTTGCCATGATGGCGTAGGTTCTTCTTCATCCAGAGGCGTTTCTAATGGAGAGGACTGACATGATATTTTCTCTAGTTACCTGGATAATTTTGATTGGTCGAAGGGAAGGGCCGAGAGGATAGAGTAGGGCTACCTATGCCATGACTCCTATGCCATGACTACCCGCTTTACCTATGAGCCGGATGTCTACTGAGAAAGGGACTACTACTTGTTCTCCCTTTGGTTGTCTACTTTGTCTACTTTGTCTACTTTGTCTACTTTGTCTACTTTGTCTACTTTGTCTACTGTGTTAGCAATATTGAATCATACCTAGAGGATGCTTGCTTTACATCTTTCTTCTTCTAGGAAACGGTGTCAAACGAAGTAAAAAAAATGTGCAGTAAAACTTCAATGTTGCGCTATCCATTCTGGGCGCCACACTAGAAGTGACAACCCATCTCTATTCTCCATTGAAAAGCTGAACATCCGGCATATATCTAATTGAATCAACTTCAACTCAATGCCGCTCATCGATTTCTCTCACATAAACTGCCATCCATAGCCGTACCAATGAGCAGATTAGCCTCCAACTACCTGAAATCCCTCCTCATTGAGGACAGCCTTTGCCTTGTGGTAAGTGAATGATGAAGTGGTGGCACCCAAACTCTCCAGTCGTTCAACAATATATTTTTGCCAGAAATCGGCTGGGAAGAAATCTCGTGTCTCTGGAGGCAGCGTGCGGTCGGGTATGGTAGGATCTTGGTATTCACGGCGCTCGTCCCGACCTCTCCAGGCTATGTCAAGGAGGAAGCTGGCAGTGTCGGGACGTTTCTCCCAATCTTGACCCACGCGGGCGAAAAACGCATGCATTAAAAGCCAATCATCGGGACCAAAGCCGCAACAGTTTATTGCCCACCACCGCGCGTCATTATAGCATTCGGTTTCCCACTTGAATTCCTTGATAGCCAACTCGGTTGCCTGAGCCGGTCCGCGAATGATCATAAACTCCGCTATGTGGTTAAAACCCATTTCGCTTGTGTCCCATCCCCCAGGGTTACTGTTCCCCCACGCATCAAAATAGAGGTTACACATCAGTTGAGGCTTCTTGACGACAAAAGTGTCAAGGGGCGAGAAGATGCAATCGAGATTTCCCGAGAGAAAAGAGGCTGGCGGTTTTGCAGTACCACCCCAGGCAATAAACAAGACGATGTCAAGTTCATCATCGATTGATTCTCCCTTGGAAACATAGGTGAAATTTGGCTGGCGTTTCAGCAAGTCCATGACCTGGTACCATTGTTCAGAGACGCCTATTTTGTCGCGGTGGTCGGGCAGAAAAGTGAGGCGCACAACGCTGGTGGAATACTCTTCTGGGGGCGTAGGGACCCTGGGAACCATAATAGAAGTATGAATCTTTTCGTCAATGGTAGTAAACAGGAGTCGACTGGCTGCCTAGGTACATGTACATATGTAACCAGATGGAAAAGGAGAAGATAATCACTCGGGAGTGCGAGAGGCACAAGCACGGGCAACTCCGACCTTATTTATGGTGATTGAGTTTTCCAGACGTGCAGATGCATGTGCTCGATGGATTTCATTCATGTTCTCACACCAACGCCTTGACAGAAGCATGCGCCAACGCTCACTCGTGGTACGTGGTATTGAGACCAAGGGCACAGTCAACTATACCCTGTCCTTGCAGAATCCAGCTCCAAGAATCGCTAGCGATTGGATCTCCTCTCTCCGGCGGCCCTCTGTGGCTTTTCCGTTTTGTTCTTTTAATTTGCCACTCGGGTGCCAACAGCACAATATGACACATCCAACAAGTCGGTGAAGCTTTGACCAATTTGCACATGTGGACAGCAGTGGTGGATTCAAATCGAGGTCAAGTATCCGTATAGTACGGAGCAGAAGTCGTATACATGGCTCACCCATCTCCTCCTACCCATCTATGGAAGCATGTGACCTGGAGATGGTTGTCATGTATACAAGCAGTGGTTTTCGCCATCTGTAGGTTACGGATTGATCCTTTGAGATGCTGGGGAGGAGCCATCGTGTGTTTCATACATACACGTATTCACGCTGCCGTGTCCGACTCTGTCGCTAGCCGTCTGAAGCTGAAGACGAGAGTGCTCCGTGCGTGAATAGAGTCATGTCCTTTGGGCAGCAGGCAACAGCAGCACGCGCGTGTCTACCTTTTGTTCACGGAGGAGAGTCCAAGCTTTTTGTCCGACTGAAAAGCTAGTCAAGAGGAATCCGCCCTTGATTCAGGTGGCATTTTCGTGCAAGCATTCGCAGTGCGTTGGTACTCCAACGTCTGCGAAGAATGATGAGGATTACGGCATCCAGGATGTATGGCGTAGATGAAGCTGTAGGATTCGGCCGATGGGTAGCGTTGAAGTATTCGCGGAAGTGAAAGAGGCTGGAGCATTCATGGCTTTCCGAAAAAAAAAAGAAAAAAAAAGAACAAGGGGGTCGAGGTCGAGCTAAAGCAGTGCAATGTGCTTTGATGGCAATTGGTGTTGTACACAAGCGTGGAAATGGAAAGGTGAATCTCCCCCTCCGCTGAACCTACAGAAGTGGTGGAGAGGATACGGCATAACAGTAAAGGCCATTTAATAATGCGATGGATTCGAGAAGAATATGTTTAATGGAAAATAAAGTGTTGCCATGTTTTCTTCTTCTTCCGAAAACCCATCGCTTGCCGAGGATGTTTCCCAAGAATTCATGCTAGGGTAGCTTGATGAATCCATGTATGCACTGCGTTTTAGTATTCAAGCCTGGACCGTATAACCTCAAAGTACGTGGGCCAAAATCCCGATTCACAGAGAATAGAGGCCCAACAGCTTGTTCTCTTTCATCATTCAAGGGCCAACACTTGCAATGATCTGACCAATAGCGCAGTGTATCCCGGTTTATCTCATCTGCGCCATTCATGAGGCCATGGATTTAGTTCATCCGCCGTCGCTTAAAAACCCCCACACTCACGTTGTCTTGGTTGGACGATTGTCCGAACCAAACCAACTTCTTCTAGAAATCATGGGACCCAATGGGGAAACACGCGGATAACACCTGTGGAGAGGAATCAAGGCATGCAAGATTGCTGCTATCAGTCGTATGGAAGCAAGTGCGAGTATAGAGCGACCGTTGGGCGGGACTTTGCGGGGGTTCTAGTCCAAGTTCGTGAGAGATGAAGTTCATCAGTGGGATCTTGGTCGAGACGCCCCTTGGTAGACTTTTGCCTCCGCTGCTGGTTTAGCCACGAGTTCCTGCCAAGTAATGGCGATGTAAACGCCCACAGTGAAGCAGCAACTTGGCCAGAGCTTCTCGGAAACAACAGCAAAAGCAAGATGAGAACACGAGGTCGCTGTTTCAAGTATCACGGGGAGATAATACCGGTTCTTATATCCGTAACGGGCCAACCTTCCGGCCGAGATATGCTCGTTATCAAGAATCTGATGGATGCCGCATGGCCTCGCACCTCACGCAACGATGCCATCACGCAACCGCACCCACTCGCCTCGCCTCCCCTCCCCTCCATTCCAGGGGCCTGTTTTCAAGATGCCAAAACGGCAAGATGAACAAGGGCAAAAGCTGGGGTGCTGCTGTCGTGCGTCAGGCCGACAAATCAGCGCCTGTCGCAACCATGATTCCCGATTGCGCCAATGCTGCCAATGCTGGTACGGTGCCGAATTGCCGGCCTGTTGTGTCGGAGGTTCTCATCGCGCGTTATCTAATAGGCCTCTGTGAGGATAATGTTTCGTAAAGATGTAGCCCGAGTTGGAGCAAGCTTGGAATCGCCGGCGCATCATTGGCTGGTGTATCCGAAGAGATATTCAACGTCCAAGGGCAAGCAAGATGGTCAAACTGGGGCGTGATAAGAGAGAGAGAGAGAGAGAGAGAGAGAGAGAGAGAGAGAGGAGCATGCG
>MDJU01000234.1:0-44778 GCA_001721665.1 Trichoderma pleuroti
CTTGCTTATTGGTTGGTTGTGTCTTGGGGAAAAGTTAGCTGGAAAGGGTGCCCGGCCGGATTCGAACCGACTGCCTTATGCGATGAACGCGCATAGAGCCTGCCAGACGCTTAGCCACTGCGTCACGAGGGCTCCTGAATGTCAGTAGTATCCTACGGTATCCGGGTTTTGAGAAAAGAAGTTGGCCGAAAGTAGATGGAGGTACTGTACTCACTGGATACCGTTGCTTTATCTTTCTCCATGCAGTCTCGACATCCAATGACGTTGACAGCGTCTCTGGCAAACCAAGCTGCCTCAGCTGGTCCGAGTCGACGAGCTTGCCATCGTCACCGGGGAGATTGTATCCGTCTCTGTGCGCCATCGTCTCGAAGCGGAACTGATTGGAGTCCCATCCCAAAGCGATCATACCCAGATGGAGAATGAAATGGACATCGATGTGTTCCTCTTTATCGTTTAGCTCAGGCTTTGGCAAAAATAGCAAACGTCTGCCGCTCCATATGTCACGAGAGACATATCGGACATCATCGTAAGTATCCAAAGTGTCACGGAAATATTTAAATATCCGGATGTCCTTGTGGCTAGACTTGTGATGATATGCGGTAGAGCATCTCTGACCAGTTGAGATGTATTGTAATCGTACTCCATGAATGGCTGAATACAAAGTCAGTGTGATTTCGAATGTCTATCAATTGATCCAAGGACTCACAGGATTACCGGTCACAACCACATTCAATGTGCTCGGTGACGCCATCTTAGAGGAACTGGATATCCTCCCAGGTCTGGGGACCAAGACTACCAAGGTGTGATAAGGGCTCCAAATGACTTCTCAACGCCACTTTCCGCGAGACGTGGTGTCAAAAGGCCAAGTTCAGCTCCTTTTTTGGTTTCAAGCGACGAAATGCAAGCGGTCCATTATACCTCTGCCAGCATGACTGCTGCAAGTTGGTGTCCAACGCTGTGTTGTGGGGAGGCCACAAAACACGGTCCACTAGCCTCATGGAGCCAGGGAGTCATCGGGTGTGTTTGAGTGAAAGAGCTCGCTGGGAGTGGCAGATCCAGAGTCAATGTTAGAGGACATGTTGAACAGCTCGATCTAGATTTGATGGCTAAGTAAGCTTCTGCTTGATATCCAATATTTAAGCTCAAATCAAAGTATACACACATTTCTTTCTATAATACGGCGTATAAACTTCATCCACGACTATAAAAACTCATGCAGATTCTCCATGATCACTCCAAGTCGCTCAAACTGGTTATTCCTTCCTTGCTGCCACTTCATCCGAGCTGGCCAGCCTGATAAGAAAAACACGTCACTCCTGGATGCCTTCAATTCTGCGGCTCCGCGCTCGGACCTGGATAATTGGCACTGACCTTTCACGCTGTCATCACTTCCTCCAGCAACCCACCGGCAGCCTGCATCTTTTCCATACTTCGAAACCATTTCAATCGCTTCGCTCAGCACCAAAGATGAAAAATCCACTTCTGACTCTCGAGGATGGCAACCAGATACCCATGGTGAGCTTCGTGTAGGCAGAACACCAACGTATCGTCAACACTAACGAGCATCTGCAGCTTGCCTTGGGCACCGGAACAGCTTGGTTCAAGGAAGCCGGAGACACGAAATTTAACCAGAAGCTCGTGGACCTGATCAAAAAGGCCATTGAGAAAGGCTTCTACCATCTCGATTGCGCTGAAATGTACGGGAACGAAGAGGAAGTCGGCCGCGCTATTCAAGACTCACGCGTCCCGCGCGAAAAACTCTTCATCACCAACAAGGTCTCCCAAGGCATCTATAATATCCGTGCGGCAATTGAAGAGAGTCTACAAAAAAATGCAGATCGAGTATTTCGACCTGTGTGCTATTCTACCTGATAGTCAAACGGTCTTGGACTAACACTGTCGCAGTTATCTGATTCATACCCCATATTTTGCCAAGTCGGATGCCGAATTCCAGCGTGCATGGAAGTCAATGGAGGAGATCAAAAGGGCTAAGCTGGCCAACTCGATAGGCGTAAGCAACTACTTACGCCTTCATGTTGAGGCTACGCTGGTCGGCGCGACAATTCCGCCTGCTTTGAACCAGATTGAGTTTCATCCCTATCTGCAGCGCGGAAATGATTACTTGCCGTGGCTACGTGAGAATGGCTTGCAGGTGGGCTCGTTCAAAGGTCTGACTCCCGCATTCAGGGCTCCAGATGGACCGCTGCGTGAGACCTTGTCCCGCATTGCTAAAGCGCATAACACCACTGAGGCAGCTGTCCTTATCAATTGGATCATACAGAATGGGGCTGTTGCTGTGACCACTACCACAAATCCTGGGAGGCTGGACGAGTATGCCCAAGCTTTAAAGATCACACTAGAGGAGAACGAACTACAACAGATCACTGATGTAGGCTCCACGTACCACTTCCGCACATCTTGGTCAGAGCATTTCAAAGCAGATGATCGATCATGAAAGATAGCTGCCATGTTGATATGGGGACTCGAGCAAAACCGAAGAGCAATTGGCATAGTTGGTATATCCGTGTGACTCGAAATCAGCCTCAATATCCTGTTTCAGAGAGCAGAGCTAAAACTAGATGGATCCTCTATTTCCCTCACATTTTTTATGTAGAATATGCTGTATAATACGGTACTCCTACTACTTTATAAGGCGTTGTTTATGTCACTTTGAGTCAGTTCGTTCGTCACTGCCGTTCAAGAGGCCTTGACGTATTGGTACATATGTGTGACAATAGCGGGCCGATCTCTAACCCCTCCAGCGTATGCATGAGACTGCCTCTACAGTACCTAGTTGTTATGCAAATTTATTGACATGTTATAACGGGGCTGGCTACTGAGTTCTGATAGGCTCGGTTCCGATTCAAGCCCAGTCGTGTACATATTCAGCAGGCCGATGGGTCAGCCAACTCTGCATTAGTGCCCAACTTGGGCTTCAGCCTCGGATTTTCTTCTTTCAAATTCTCTAATTTCCTGCTCTCTAGTGGTAGTACTGTGGTTTTATTTTATGTTTTCGATAAATCATTGCGTCCCATATTCATACGACAAGATCCAGTCGCATGAAAATTTTGTTTACCTAAGTACATATGGCTCACCGTTTCTCATCCTACTTCAAACGGAAGGGTAAGAAACGTGATGGAACGAAGATCTCCTCGAGCCCGACGTTCGAGGCTAAGGCATCGCTGGCCAAAAGTGCGGTCTCATTAATAATTTTACCTACTACTTCCCAGGAAACAAAGGCTGCTACAAATGACAAGACTGCTGTGAATCAATCCGATGTAATTGCAGAGAGTGCCGAATATCGGAAAGAAGAAATTGTCGAATCTGACCTATGGCTTCGGGCGTATCAAAAACTCGATGACAAGACCAAGAAATGGATCGGAGATGCCTCCAAAAGCGATGGCGGTGAGGAAAGAACCCAAGACCTCATCACGCTCGTTCGAAACAGAGAAGAAGAGTACAAAGACGGATCTCCAAAGATCAGAGTTGGTGACCACGAGATTCTGTGGAGAGATTATGCCAACAGAGTAGTGATGTGGGTGACAACAATTGGGGACATCTCCATCAATTTTGCCCCTGCAGGATCCTCGGTTGCATGGTCAGCTGTCAAAGTGCTCTTGAATGTAAGGTTGCACACTTTGATAATCTTTTACTCCCAATTATTAAGTCCCAGTTCAGGCAAATGTGTCCCAATGCGAGGACCTTGCGGCCATTTTCGGATGTGCCGAAAAAGTCCTACGGCTTATGCGGCATGGTAGGGTGTATGAAGACGTATATCTTAGTGGCGGCTCTTGTAACGCGGCAACAGAAAATCTACAGGATGCGCTCGTTGATCTTTACAAGGTATTGATGGATCTCCTCGCCCACGCTTTTGTACGCTTGAGTGAAGGCCAAGGGAAGCAGTTTCTCCGTGCCCTCGTCTCTGGTGGAGAAGGTGCAAAGTTGGTATCAGCACTGACAGAAGAAGAACACAAAGTGTCAATGGCTGCTCAAGGCTGTGGTGCAGTTGCATCTCAAGAGCATCAGAAGCTCCTCGAAAATCTCGATGAACCAATAAAAAACATTGAAGACACCGTAAAGAAGCTACTACAGAAGGTTGAGGATGGCATATTGAAACAGGCGCTAGAATATATCAGCGCTGTACCAATCGGCGAACATCAGCAAGAAAAGCGTGAAGCAAGGACACCTGGAACATGCGAATGGCTATTGAACCATTCTAGATTTATTGAATGGGAAAGATCAAGCTATTCTTCGACGTTATGGCTTCAAGGAAATGGTATGTAACTCCACTACATGTGCCTTGATATAAGGGCGGCAGAGACTGAGCGTGACGAACTGACTTTTCTCTCTTCCTTTCACTTCAGTTGGTGCGGGGAAGTCATTCCTTACCTCAAAAGTAATTGACTACCTTCCTACCACCCGTCAGCAGAAGGACGGATATGATGAAGGCTTTGCCTACTTCTATTGCAGTCGTTCAGATCCGGAACGTCGACAGACGAAGTATATCCTAAGGAGCTATGTTTCTCAGCTTGCCAGAGTACCAAACCATCCAACCATGATTGAAAAGAACATCTATACCTTATACCTCAAGGCGAAAGAAGAAAAGAGAGGCTTTAGTACTATCGAATGTGAGGTGGCCTTTACTGAACTCATTAACTTCTAGTCGAGGACTACTTTAGTCTTGGACGCTCTGGATGAATGTGAGATGGATACTAGAGAGGCACTTGCTCGTATTTTGCGCAATCTCGTCGGCCAGGGTGAAGGCACAGTTAAGGTTTTCATTGCTAGCCGTAAAGAGGCTGACATTGAAGAACACCTTGGTTTGCAGAAGCTGGTTGAGATAAGTACCGCCGACAACAAAGAGGACATTGAGAAATATGTTGAAGAGGAGGTAATAAAGGTTGGCGGCATATGGAGGTCTGTTTCAGCGGAAGTTAAGGAACAGGTCAAGAAGACGATCGGCGAGAAAAGCGATGGAATGTAAGTTGCCTGTGATACCATGTCGTTACTTCAATGAGCTCCACAACCCCTTCAGATTGTACTAATTAATTGACAGGTTTCGATGGGCATGTCTTCAATGGGAAGAGCTCAAAAAGTTGAGAACCAATCAAAGCATCTGTGAGCGGCTTGGAAAGCTTCCTAAAAGCCTCACAGAAGCATACGAAGAGATCTATTCGAAAAATGAAGAAAAAGTGGTTTTACAACGGGCAGTCAAATGGGTGTTATGTGCTAGAAGGCCATTGACAAGCGAAGAGCTTTTAATGGCCATCCGTTTGGAAAGCAACCTTGAGTCTCTTACTGTATCAGATCCCATTAACGAGCCTACCTTAGAGAGCATCTGCTCACATTTGATTGTCCTAGACTCTCAACTGAAGGTGTGGAAATTTCCGCATGCATCAGTTGCGGAGTATTTTGAGAATCAACATCAGAGCTGGATAGACAAAGCTGCTGAAGATGTGGCGATTCTGCTAGTTTCGTGTTTAATCGACTGCTACTCGAACTGGTCAGTCCTTGAATCGGACGATGAGATCAACGATTTCCTCGGGAGGGCACCAGATCTTGAGAATTATCTGGATCCGCGGCATCCGTTTCAGGAATATACGCAAAGATATTGGTTACAACATGTGAAAAACACTCCAGACCAGTGCCAGGAGGAGATAGGCCTATCAGAGGTTCTTAAACGCTTTTTGGGTATCAAAGGCCCTCAAGAATCCTCCAGTCAACAATATCAAGCTTGGTGCAGACACATGAAGATTCAGAGAGAGCTTCATTACGAATGGGATTTTCATGACAATATACAGCCGTCGGAGAAGTCCATTTTTGGCATTTGTGTTTTCGGCCTGCACAAGTTACTCACAGGCTGGTGGGATGAAGACATTGACATCTCACAAGTCAATAGTAAAGGACTAAGTTTACTCGCAATCGCTGCGAGGTACGGCCATGATGAGCTCCGTCCCGAGCCTATCAGTCGGGGGAGCGACATACACAAAGAGCTGGATAATCTTTATGGAAGCGCGTTCATGGAAGCCATCGCTGCGTCCAAAATTAAAACCACAATGCTGTTCCTAGAAAAGGGCGCCAATCCAAATCTTATCCCGAAACGCACAAGTCCGCTCTGCCTGGCTGTTCGGAATGCTGAGGATTTGGTTGAACCTCTTCTTAAGGCGGGAGCGGACCCCAACATCACTTGCTCAAACTGTTCGTTTGTTTGCTTGGATACAGCTGCCTACTTTGATAAAGTTCGTTCAGCACAGCTCCTGATAAACTACGGGGCAAATGTGAGCTTGATAACTGGGCAAAACGAATACGGCAGTTTTCTAGGAACAGCCGCATTCAAAGGTTCGATGGAGTGTGCAAAGCTTTTGGTGCAGAATGGAGCCAATGTGAATGCGCACCTCCCCGGAAAGTACGGCGGTGTTTTGGCTGCTGCGATGTTCGGGACTGGGGGAGTTCAGATGGTCAAGTACTTGATTGAGGAGGTAGGGGCGGATCCGGCCGTCTTATCCTTGAGTCCACCACCATCGCCTTGGGTTAGCTATTATCGGCATGCTGAGAGGCAAGAAATAGCAGTGTATCTCATAGAGGGGGGCTATGTTGAAGATAGCGTCCTACTGAACATTGGCTTCCCCAAGGAGGATCTCCCGGGAATGAAAAAGTAACAGCGGTGTGGGAGGGTTGGGACATTCGGTAACATCAGATAGGGTACACTTATATGCGTCGATAGATGCAGCATGTAAACATCCAATATACTACATTATTATCTTCCAGTTGCTCTATATTGTCAATGCCAGACTGAAAACGGAGGCTATTTTGCCCCAGAAGACCGGAATTAGACCTAGGGTCTAGCTGAGCTGGAAAATGAACGAATGTTGGTTTATCTGAGCTACTTGCTAGGTTAGATAACTCTCAAGTCTCCGGCGTCTTTGGACCCTATTTAGGTGCTTGATAAAGCTTCTTAACAATATTATTGTTGAGATCATCTTCGAAAGACTTGGATTCGTTCTTGGATACTTGCAGAACGGTGCCCAAGTTTGCCGCTACTTGCGGTAGTGCTGCCAGCTGATTAAATCGAGCAAGATCGTTTTCAAAGGCGGCCCTAGGAGGAGCCTGTTCCGCAATGCTGGCTTTGGTCGCCCTAATAGTCTCAATAGGGAAGAGCGCAATCCTTGCCGCAATGCCATTAACATGTTTTCGAAGAGCGTTGGCTGTAGGATGGATAGAGTTGACCCAACCAACGCGAGCTGCTTCAGAAGCGCTGACCTGTGCAGCGGCAAGCAAGTATTCTGCAGCGCGTCCAGAACCAATGAGTTAAACCAACTGTTGGAGTCCACCGACATGAATTACTCCGACAGCTGCCTCGGGCGCGCCAAATTGTGCCTCTGGTCCAGCAAATCTCATATCCATTCTCAACAGGTGCTCGTCCCCAGCACCCCAGGCTCGACCATTAATCTCTGCAATAAAGATGACTGGAGTACTCGAGAGGAAATCCAAATTTGCAAAGTATGTGTCTATGAGAGTGGCACCATTGCGCCCGGGAATCCCAAGCTGCGTGAATAAATTAAAGTCAAGCGTAGAGGCCCAAAAGTCGGCGTTGTCGCTATCGAAAACGACAACTTTGGTTTCGTTCTGATGTTGTATGCTGACCATGAACTCGTTGAACGCAGTTATAACATTGGAATCCCAGAGGTTGATGGGAGGGTTGGAGATGGTGACACGTTTCGCACTGCACACCTCATTAATGCATGATTGCTTCAAGATCTGGGCTTCGACGAAACCAAGTCAGAAGTAAGTGAGGGATAAGAAGAAGGAAATTTGCAGGTGAGTTTTAAAGATGGACATGTTGATTAGATACGGGAATGCTGTATACTTCAATTGGAACCGACTATTTTGATGTCGATATCATGATGTATATATACTCTCTTCATCTTGTCTCGCTATCTATGACGCCTCAGGGATATTGCTAATCGTATTGAGTTGTCGCAAATCTCAACAAGCTCATCCAGGGACTCTACCAAACCCATTCTACCATAGCACAGATCATTCTCAATTTCCAGAAAGCTAAAAACCGGCTGTTGTCTCCTGGTCCAATCGGTTTAGGAAAGTGCCCATCTTGGCGCTATTATAGTGTTACAAATCACCTATTTGTAAGAATCCCACATCATCAAGAGCATGACTCTCCACCGTCATCTCTGGTGATATATGAGCAAGCCAGGCCTTTTTCGAAGCGCTATTGGTAATCAGCTAACGCAATAATCATCAAGTCAAGATCAAGATAACCGTATACCTGACCCAATACAAGCTGTTTCTGTTCTCGCTTATTAATTACATATTGTTTTATACAACAACAATGAACCCTGTAATCCCTCTTTCATACTAGGTACTTAAAATGGGATTGCCTAAATAAAGTAAATTTTGATGATTCTGTATACACTTTTAGATTTATTATATTTCACGACGAAGTGTGAACATCACACCACCGAGAATTGTTGTCAACGTACCGTTCATAGAGATCCCCTTCACATCATGTATTCGTCAAGATCGAGGAGCTGAAGTGATCATTAAAAACGCGACTGTACATCATTAATTCGGCATACTTACATCTGAGGCAAACGCGATGGATGACATTGAAGACGATTATGTTGGGTAGTTCATGGGTTCAGTATGGATATGTTTGAACAATAAATGGTTCAGAAAATCGGTGAGAAACAAAGAGCACAAACAATTAAGCAATAATAGGTGAAAAAAGAGGGTATTCGGGCTTAGGGAAAATCACAAGGAGTGAACAATGCTGTCCTAATTATAGTATTAAATACTCTAGAATTCATTCAGCGCCCGAGCAGTTTTGTACCAGATTTTGAAAGGAAGACATTATATAAATCCAAGATTCGCCATTGCTTCTAAGAGTTCAGTGAACCTGATATCTCAAATTTACACAATTGTCGGCGGAGTGGGAAGTATTGCATGGGTTTATGACACACTCGTTGAACCTTGCTTCTCGGGTAGTCTATAGCTGAACACTCTTGAAGTACAGCGGGATGTTAAACTGTGTTAAACTTCCAGAGTAGGGACTTCAGTCTCCGGATATTTTTCCTGGTTTTGAGATACATCTAACTTATTGGGATTATTCATTTAATTTTACCTGTCAGGTTTTATAATCCGTATCAAGCATGAATCGCATTTCTTTAATGCTTTGATCAGCCGCAGATTGGCTAGTAAAGTTTATGATTGAACAAGAATTTGATCCAAGGGATGATATCGCCTTCTAGTGGGCCAACGTTTTCAGTGTATTAATCAATGACGCTCTTAGATAACTCCTGTTTTCAGTCAATTTAACAGTTGTTAGCTGAAGTGCATCATCCTATCTAGTTCCGTTACTGTGCTGGTTTTGAACGAATCACTTCTTTAGCATCATTGTTTCACGTGAACATGGTTCTAAGGTTTCGAACAGCCTCTCTATCATAAAGAGGTTTTGGATTTAAATACCGTTCCAACCATCAGAATGTAGCATATCAACACCAATCCCACGACTTTTAGCCCTAAATCCACTTTACCTATCGATCGACGATCAATACCAGCATCTCTTATCTATCCATACTCCGTAATTCTATTCAACCACTTCATTATATCGCAATGAATGCCCGCGAAACCAAACCCAATTATTACGACATTCTCAAAGTACCAGTATGGGCAGAGACTGATGAGATTCGGACGAGCTATAAACGCCTCGCCTTGATGCATCATCCAGACAAAAATCGAAACAATCCCAATGCCACAGCTTTTTTCCAAACTGTAAGCCCTTACACTTGCGATGTGAAAGGAGTTATACTGACTTTTCGTGTGGTTTAAGATCGAGGCTGCCCACTCTACTCTGTCCGATCCTGTACAACGCTCGGCTTACGATCGTGATCTGTATAGGCGTTTAGAAATTCCGCTACACGAGTTCCGCGAGAAGAAATGCAAGGTCAAGAAATGCTTGACCTAAACTTCAAGCATCTGGTGGACTATCATAAGATTATAGAACGTGACAAGGTATTGGAGGCGCAAAAACAGAATAAAGGTAAACATAAGCAAGAACAAAAGCACAAGCGCCCATCGTGCCCTTCGTCTGACCGAACTCAACATGAAGCGTCTGCCAAAGAATATAAAGACGTGATCGATATGCAGGAAAACTAGCTAGCGAGTCTCATAGCAGAGATATACAAAATGGAGACTAACATGAATGCGATGCTGGCAAGAGGGTATAAGCGGTAAGAAACCGCTGAGGTAGAAGCTCACAGAAGCTCAACGATCCGAGACTTGGTAGAGAGACACGGAGAATAATGAGAGTAGGTCAATAAAATTGAGGAGAGAGTAAGCTAGAGATGCCGAAAGGAGTTATCTTGCGGGAAACACAAGAGCAATACGAATTAGCTAGGGCGCGATCTGTTGAGGGAACCAAAGGTAGGAAAACTGGAGGAAGAGGAGAAAAGGAAATTGAAGCCACCAATAGAAGAGCGATGTTTTGGCCTTCGTTATCTTGACCTTTTTTTTGGTTGCTTGCATGAGTGCTTTATAATTGTTCAAGGATAATATTCATTAATAATACTACACTGCAAATCGTGTGAACCTCTACATACTTGTACTCTGTTATACTCGTGGCGGGAGGTTGGTTTCCATATGCCATCACACAGCCTTGCGGTTTAATAACCAGCAACAGATGCATCACGGGACTGGAGCTCTATGATAATTGGTTCTATTTTCGTACTATGAGCGCTTAGTCATTTGTTTCATGCCATATCATCTACTCCAAGACGCGAGCACGATTAGGCTCCAATCTCACATCATCCCAACAATGTAACCCACAAGACCAGCCTCTAGGGATTGCTTCTTTGAGAGCGCTACGAAGAAAGACCAAAAGGCGTATGATGAAACTTCAGATGCAATTTTATTGCAATTTTATTACATCTTTTACATTATTTTTTTGTTTCTCCGTTGCATGCTTATCGTCAGTCATAAGACTTGACGGGCAATACTGCGATCTTCTGTTATACCCCGCCCTACTTTGCAGCCCGCAGGCCATATTCATTGCTCGTGCTGTGATATCTATATAATGGAAGAACACTCACGATCGCTTCAAATACTTTTGGGGATGATAATTATATCATTCAGGGCAATGTGAACTACAATCACTATGCCAGCAACCACGCAGCAACCACGCAAGGGCAAGTGGACGACGTTCTGAAATGCCTTTATAAATCGCCATACAAAGACCGAAAAAACAGAAATCCGGAGCGAGTGCAGGGCACATGTGACTGGTTTATGTCGCACGAACACTTTCGGACTTGGAACGAGAGCAGCTCGTCATGTATGCTTTGGGTGTCGGCTGATCCTGGATGCGGAAAATCAGTGTTAGCAAGACACTTGGTCGATTCTATTGTTCAGACTACAGCATCCAGAACCGTGTGCTATTTCTTCTTCAAGGATGACTTCCCAGACCAGAAGAATGTGGTCATCGCGCTCTGCTGCATACTTCGTCAGATGTTTGTGCAAAAACCCTCCTTGCTATCCGAGGCGATTTTGAAAAGGTTCAATACTGGTGGAGAAACGTTCAACGCTTCATTCAGCGAGCTTTGGCAGACCTTTCTTCAGGTGGTGGGGGACGAGAATGCAGGCGAAATTGTCTGTCTTCTCGACGCAATCGACGAGTGTGAAGATGAGAGTGACCAGGGAAGGTCCCAGCTCCTCAAGGCGCTATGCACGCTGTACGGTACTGAAAGGAGCTTTAATATCAAGTTCCTCATCACCAGTCGGCCTTACGTTGAAATCCATCGCGGTCTTCAGCCTCTGGATATTCCGGGGCTGCCGGTAATTCACTTGAGTGGAGAAAGCGAAGATGAGATGAAGAAGATTTCTCAAGAGATCAATGCCTATATCGGCGCTAGAGTTCAAGACATACAGCAGAGACTGCAGCTGACAGAAAGAGAACGCGGTCTTCTATTGCAAAGACTTATGCACGTCCCTAATAGGACCTACCTGTGGGTCTACCTCACTCTGGATCTGATCGAGAGTAGCATTAATGTCAGCGAAAAGATGATACTCGAGGCTACTTCGAACATACCCAAAACAATCGACGAAGCCTACGAGAGAATACTTTCCAGAAGCTCCAATACTAGGCAAGCTAGGATAATATTCCATATTATTGTAGCAGCTGCACGACCCTTGACTGTCAAGGAAATGAATTTTGCGCTGGCGTCAAGTGAAAGCCGCCAGCCGCACCCTGACATGGATCTTGTGCCCGACGATCGTTTCCGCGAAAACCTACGGAATATCTGTGGTCTCTGTGTCATCATCGTTGACTCAAAGATTTATCTACTTCACCAGACTGTCAAGGAATTCTTAGTCAAAAGGAATATGACACAGAACTCCCAGAGTGAATCGGATGATTATGAATGGAAGTACTCAATACAGCCACAAGAATCTCATATTGTTCTCGCAAAAATTTGCATTTGGCATTTACTCGCGGGATCACAGATCTGGCACGAATTAATGTCGCGGCAGTGGGGAGATAGCTTTCTTGACTACTCCGCAAAATATTGGGTTTCACACTTCCGTGAGATGGATAGTGAAGCACAGTCAATGTTGACAAAGTCCATCCTAACAATCTGCGACGGGAATTCGTTTTGCTGCAAGGCGTGGTTTGCTGTTTATTGGTCCACCATGCAGACAGACTGCCCTCAAGGATTCACTAGCCTTATAATAACATCTTATTTTGGACTCAATTTTGCAGTTCAGAGTTTGCTTGATATGGGCGTCGACTTGAACGCCCAAGACACGACATACGATCGGTCGGCGCTATGCTGGGCTGTAAGGAATGGCTTTCGGACGATTGCTGAGATGCTCATTAGTGGCACTCGCAAAAGGATAGTGATCTTCAAATTACCACTCAGGAAGGGAGCTAAGATCGAGTTGCAAGACGTGTACGGTCGAACCCCGGTCCCCATTAACATATGCCATTTGGAATGGGGATGTCGCTCTTGTCAAGTTGCTATTGAAAGCAGGTGCAAACGTGCACTTGAAGGACAAACTTGACAAAACACCATTGTTCTACGCCTTTTGCAATCCAGATCACGAAATAACTGATCTATTTGTCAAGCAGCAGAGGCCGGTTGATGTTGAGAATGATATTGACACACTACTGTTCACTGCCTTAGATAATAGACATGAAGAAGTTGTGATGCAATTGCTCAAGACAGGTAGAGTCAACCTCGAAGCCCGGAATAACGTCGACGAAACGATTCTAATAATCGCTACTCGCGCATCTGATAAGGCAATAGTGAAGATGTTGCTTGAGGTGGGGGCAAACCCGAATGGCAAGGACCGCTATCGCGATCCAGCTTTATTTGTGGCTATATACAGTCAAAAGGTAGCAGTCGAATCCTTATTACTGAGTGCGGGGGCGGATTCGAATGCTCGGACAAACACTGGCTTCTCGCCTTTAATACACGCCTCTATCGCTGGCTATGCAGCAATAGTGAAACTTCTACTTGATGCCCGAGCAGATATAAATGCTCAGACAGATGCTGGCGCATCAGCATTACTGTATGCCACTTTCATGGGCCATGAAGAAGTAGTGAGACTGTTACTTGAGGGCGGAGCAGACGCGAAGAGTCAGGCGGACGCTGCCGCCTTAGCTTTAATGTTTGCATCTAATGGCCATGATATCTATGCTACAGCCATAAAACTGCTCCTTGATGCAAAGGTGGACACACGCTCTGAGCCTTACTGGGACTTTCCAGATATATTCTTCGAGTGTCTTAACCGGAGGGCGCATAAGAGCATAGTAAAATTGTTGCTGGAGGCGGGAACATACGAAAACATGCAAACCCCCGATGATATCCCGTCTTTTCGCGGACAACACCAGAACTCAATGATGAACTAGTTGCTTAGAGAGCGAGAAGACTCCAATATGATTTAATTGATCACAAAGATTACCTAAACAAAGGCTGCTAAAGAGGCCAGACGAACTTGGTGAACGCACCGTTGACGGTCGGGAGGCTAGCCAACGGGATCGAATTCTGGTCTCGTGGCATGCCAAATTTGAAGGCAAAATACAATAGCAAATGCTGCCACCGGTCCAGATATGGAATGTCATCCGCTGCCTCCCAGAGTCTGTGATGAAAGATTCCAGCAGAAGATACATCATTATAGCATGTGCGCATAGCTACAAGGCCCTACCCACATTACGAGAAGAAACTACCGACATTACTAGAAAAAAAGAGTTTTAAAGCGTCAATGGAATACACGATATATTGCATTAGCGCAGGGAATGTCCTCACATGAGTAGCTAATAATTATTACATTCGCCGATGCATAATCAAGATTTAAAAAGAGATGGATTATTTCCACAAGCATAGTGGTGGAAATATCTTTGAAGTAGACGGCAATTACGATTCAAAAAGTCTCCCATTTGGATGGGAAATTGTACGTAATCTGTTTGATCCTGAGTATCTGAGACCCTGTGCCAATGACTATACATATTAGAAGCTGGGATATTATAGTATACACGATCGACAGAGACAGTAGCAATTTAATTAATTCACTGCGGTAACCTCAATGCTTTAGATGAGAAAGAAGAATTATAGAAAACGCATATATATATCATTGTTCTTTTTTAATTACATGAGTCTGGTGCTAGTGCCGGTAAAGGCCCTCTTCTGGTTGTAATATTGGTGAAACATGTGTCATAAAAAGGAAAAATGACTCGTATCTTAATATCTTTGCGTGCAATAAATCTGGATTAGGTACACTCGACCCCAATTTTGAATCAATGAGAAGTGGCGGCCTCATCGCGCACTCGTTTCCCCAGTAGAGTCAGAAGCTGCCTCTCTTGCATCTCGCCTGTACTGCTTTCCCGAGGCCACTTGCTCTTTGGAGTTTTCGCGAGCAATGCTAGATCGTCCCTGTTGACAATGAGACAATAAGTCATGAGCTCTTCAATGACTTTAGATGGAACTCCAAACAACCCTAGTTGGCTCTTGAATGTCTTGACGGTACTCTGGATAAGCTCATGTCTGGCTTCATCTCCTTTGTCCTTGCGACGACCATTAAGTCGTTTTATGAGCTCATCTGATCTGCTGCGAACGAGAATAAGTGGCTGATTCTGTCGAACACATTCCTTTATAATGTAGATCTCGGCCTACGAATATCAGCATTAATACATAATTTTTCTCGATTTATACTTACTTCTCCAAGTCTTTCTCCGTACGTGATCAGTAGCAAGCTGTACAGATACAGCTTGTTTGACTCGTAATACCCCATGCATGGGTGTTGAATAGTGCCAGCTCCAGGGAAGTCATATAAAACAAGGGGGTAGTAACTTGAATCGGCGAGGTATTTGCCACACTCTTGAGTTGTCTCGTCAACGCCGGTTCCAGCCGCGTTCTCGTCGTCGTCCCTGAGACCTCTTAGCGCGTTGACCAGAGAAGATTTACCACTGCCTGCAGGTCCACAGATAGCCACATGCAAACTATCTAGATCAAAATCCTCATCGGCTCTTTCTTTGAGGATGGATTCGGCGCTTCGTGGCGACGCTTGGTTTCCTTTCAGATTGGCCCAATCACGTAATTGCTGAGAAATTTGCATCACTGTCATAAATAAAGCAGCAGCACCGGCAACAGTAGCAGTAGCAGCAGCTCCTTCAGCAACGGATGCAATTACGAAAGCCCCCAAAGTAGCAATTGGAATTACTCCAACTGCGGTACCCAATACCGAGGCTACCACAACCCAACCGGAGCCGGGGGCCCAGTTCAAGTCAAACCCAAAGGCTGAATCTTAGGAGCCAGCTGTCTGTCGCGGCATTGCAGATTTTGGTCAAGAGCGTGAAAGAAAAAGCTGCTAAAGTAAGAAATCTTTGCGTGATATGCAATGATAGATTCAGAAATTGTCAAAGAAGGCTGGTTGCGATGATAGGATAATGAAGGGGAAATAGAGGCATATATGCCCCATTTTATATTTTTACATGTGAATGTTACGCTACAATACAACGATGAGGGCTGTGGTGGTTGAGGTCAAGATATTGGCCGCCGACTGTTGGCCTCACTGTTGTGGAATGTGCCTTGGGGTTAAACCATGTGATACTAACACGGTCTTACAATGTCAGTCTGATATATATATAAATAGGGATAGTACGCCTTCATCTAGAAAAGAAAGAAAGAAATTCAGAACATCAATACAAGCTGTTATGATCGTTTTCAGTCCAGTTATACTAACAACACTACGAAATATGCGATTCGGTAGGTTATGAGGTCTCATAGGCTCTCCATGGTCCTAACGTAATATGACTGGAAACAGTATTCCGATAATTCTCCCTTCCTATAAAATGTCGTGAGGACACCATCTCACCCTATGCTCTAAAGGTCGAATCACCTAAATAGGCAGCAAGGCGCAGTGTAGAGGCGTAAACATGCCATTGGTAGAGCCAAGCTGTAACCACGGAGGCCTCACCCCCCCTTGAGTCGAAGTTGGATGTATGGATTTTGAGGTGGCTTCTAATATTTCGCCATTGGCACACGCTCATATGGCTGTGACATTGATACGCAAGCGAGCCCCCCAAATTACGAACACCGAGTGATTGTTTTAGTCCAGAGTATATTAGTAGAGCCAAACGTTTCATTCAGATTGAAGAGTATATGCAGGTAATGTGTGTAATTTTGTGAATAATTACACATACTCAACAAAGTAGTGATACTAACATGAGAGAATTGCGAAATACCATTGTCTATATGCAAACTTGCAGGGTATCAATGCTTAAATATACTCCCAAAAATGACGCACGATTCACTTCTGCCTTTTTACATAATCTAGGTCCTCAAAGCCATAATCATACTGTCTGATCCTCGCTCTTGCGGCGCAATTCCTCGCTAAAATCTCTTCGAAATTCCCGAGCATCATGTCGTACCTTTGTGCCTGCTTCACGCGCCTTGCCTTTCAAGTCCACAAAGACTGAACCGAATGGGCGTTTAGAATCACCTTCCGGCTCAAGTCTTGGCTCTCTGGATCGGAGGAGATATGTCTTGACTGAATCGCCGACTGAGAAGAGGCGCTTCACTTTCCTTGCCAACTTCACCCCTGCGGACAATTTCTGAGACTGGGTTTCATGCGAAGTAATGGAAACAACAGTGGAAACGAAACTTTTGTTGGCTTCCTGTATCTCTGAAAGCCTATTGGTAGTATTGGGGCGAGATAATTCCGCTGGCTCATCGGTAATTTGAGCCAAAGGTGTGAGTATGGTTTCGATCGATGTGTCGGCTGTGGTCTGAGTCTCCTTGTGGCTTTCTTTGGGCCCACGCATAAGCTCACCCAGTCGTGTCACTGAGAAGTCGCACATTTGCTTGACAACACGGTCGTATGCTTCTGGTGATAATTTGTACTCTCCATTTTGCAGAGTGTATGCGGGCATCTGGAGAAACTCCTCGACGTGCATTACCGTCTCCAGTACTGTTTGTCTTGGTGCAATGAACCACTCTCTATGCCCCCCTTGGCAATTGAAGCATTCTAAAACACGAATGTTGACATGCCGCAGTATGACTTGAGCAATCCGCTCAGCCTGAGGAGCACCGATGAATCTTTTTGTCTCATAAATAATCTTCGTGTTGATTCCATAGCAATTATTCGGTTGGTGCAATCTCTCCTCTGCGCTCTTACTCGACCAACCAATCTTAAATAGTGAAGGGTTCTCCCGATGTTCAAGGATGTATACAACCCCCTCTTTCATCTTCTCTGGTGTGGGGTGGCAACTGATCACTTGGAATACCGGCGAGTGGTCTCGTATCGATCCACTGCGATGAATACCAGTAATCCCAAGCCCTTGAATGACATTGTTTTCTCCTTCATGACTCTCTTCTCTCTGCGACATGGGGTCGTTTTGGCCAATAGATATCTCGGCACCATCCTCTTGCTTGATATCTGGAACGATGATGTGGTCTCGAACAGTCTCTTCCTCAACAACAACCTCTTCAACAATATCTTGTTCAACAATATCTTGGACAACAACAGCAACCTCTTCATAAACATTGCCTTCGATGACAATGTCACCTTCAGGAATAGCTTCGGTAACTGGTTCTTCCTCAGCAACATCTTCGATGTTAAATCGGGAGAGTGTCCCATTACGTTGGGGAGTATTGGGGAGAGAGCTCATGAAAGTTGTGTTGCTGCTGACCGATCGAGACTCTGCAATGCTGTCGACGAAAGAGTTGTCATCATCTGACGTCGCACTAGCCGATGAAGGTACGAATCGCGTAGGCGTTGAGGGTACAAGTTGTAGTGCGGCCGCAGTTATTGGCTGTATGGTCGATGTACTGATGGCTTGCATTGGTGGTGTAGTCCTTGAGCTCAAGGTCGATGATAACCTTTGCCGTGCAACTGGCACTGGACGTTGTCTCGAGGTGGATTTATTGGCTATCCGTTCTCTCTTCCACTCGGCAAATGCGTCGAGGGCTCTTTGGCGATGCCACCTCTTGCAATGTGAGTAGGTGATGAAAGTTTCCATCTTATCGTAGAAACTCTCAGTATCAGGAAATTCCGACATGTCGCGGAATTCAGGCAGCAAACTGTGAACGTGCCATCGTTCTTCCCGTCTGCATGGAGGGTTTCTGCACCTCCCACCATCAACCCTCTTTGCTCGACAGGTTTCGAAATCGGAGTCTTGAGGATTCGGACATACGTCGGTATATCGTTGTATCTCCGCAAGCTCCTGGAAGACTGGGTTTTGCCCCAGGTTTCGAGAAGACATTTTGTCTTTTGGTTTGATATTGTAGAAGCTATTTCTTTGATGATTGTCTCTTGATGCATAGGCTAATCTACTTCATTCCTTCGATTTGATGACAGCCATCAACTATTAATGCGTGTGTGAGTGAGGCTGTGAAGCTGGATGAGGCGCTTGACGAAACTGTCGTTATGCATGTTGGTTCTTCTTTTCTGCAGCATGATCACGAGCCCTGTCTCTCGGCGGGCAGAATTGATAGAAGATGGGCTGTTTTTGCAACCAACATGCATATTGTCGAAGTGGCTAATCGAATTAGGCAGCTCATTTTTCGACAGCTGAAAGTAGGACATGCAATCCATGCCACCCCTGAATCCCGAACAAACGGATGCCCCGTATTCAAAGCGGCAACCCATCGGCGAGTAGTGGCCTGAATACAACATAGTTGATTGTCTCTCAACTAAATGTATCATGTAGCAAGAAGTTCTCGAATGAGTAATCAATATTGCGCACTATTTAGGCACCGTGCCATACTTATTGTCTAGCAATTCGTTTCCCTGAACATCCATAATCTTATTTCGTTCTGCGGAGAGCGTCGTACAATGTACGTGGTATCATTGTCATTGCCCTGGTCAGAGCTCTGAAACTCCACCGACTCGTCCGCGTGCGATGCTGTCCCCGTCGATCTCTATTCTCGGTGCCATTTGAAGCATCACGCACCTCTCATGTTTGTGTTTCAAAGCCACGTACTTCTTAGAGCTATGATGGAGAGACAAAACAACCGGAGGCCTTAACACGCCCTCCCAGGCTATAGCTTCGGCCGCAGCCAACAAGACCGCCAAAAGTTACAGAAAGCCGGCTCTTCGTGCTCTCTGAGAAATGTTGTTGGTCCTGCGGTTCGAGCAGAGCCCCCGCGAAGAGAAGACCCAAGCAAGATGCAACACGCTACTGCGCATCAGCCACGCAGAGGTCATGGATTATCCAAACCAGGCATGTCGTAGGCTATCTTTAATAGGCTACTTCGGATAGCAGGCACTGTAGGATGCTATTTTCGATCGGTCGGTTGCGACGGGCCATAGCCGCGGCCGCGTTAGTGTACACCCTTGGGTCAGCGCTTAGATGCAATTGCCTGAGAATGAGTGACAATTGGTCTATTGTAATGAGAGCACCTTTCCGCTCCTTTTCAGGTGTCGGAAGCAGCGGGCCTCTGGATGACAATCCAGAACGGAACATGCAGCTGCTTTCGTGCGAAGGGCTCACGGAGTTTAGGTCATCATAACCTACACTTCCATTCTAATTCTCAAACGCCAATCCTGCTCACAGGCGTAGTACAGTGAATCCGCGCGTGGGCTTCCTGATATTGATACTACGCGATACTGCATGTAAATTTAGAGCACCAAATCTTCCACAGTTCTGGGGTTGATGAAAATTTTGTTCGGATCTCTTTTATTGCAATAATTCTAGTTACGGTATGCGCAATTAGTCTCATGAAATAGATTTTGTTCACCATAGTCATCACACGGCGGAATCAGGTATCCAGAGGAGAGAATAAACCGATGAACCATTTTAATGTTACCATCTTCAACCATTACAGCTGGTTAAGGCAGATCGGTGATGTACAAGTATTAGGGTACTCCATGTTGAGAAAGAAATGGGATCGTTATCACAGAGGAACTTGCTAGGTCTTAGGTCACTAAGGATGAGGAAGTCGAGTCTTAAGATATCAAGTTCGGCAGTATAAAGGAGTGATGTGAGTACGGAGACTCTGGTTCAATATGATACCTAAACAGAAGATAAAAAGTGCGCACGCCTATCCATCTTTTTGCGTTTGTGTTGTAAACGCAGAAGCACCTGATATACCGCCATGCTGATTCACGAGACAAAAGAAAGGATCCATCGTATCAAATTTGAATGCTACTCAACCTTCGCCCACATCATACCTAATCTCTGGAAAAACAAGAAGAGCGATTCCTTTGGAACGTATGCAGCATACGTTGACTGCCACCAAGAGGCAAAAGTACCTGGTAAGAAGAAGAAGAGTTACAAATATGCTCAATCAAATGGACCATAGAACTCACCCTCAGTGGGCCCAAGCTCACCGAAACCTAAAAGCTCTAGGGCTACCGGCATCAGTCTGACAAGGACTCCAAACGCAAGCAGCGACAGTAGCATTGTGGCTGCACTCTCGACGGGATGTTCTTTAACGTATTCGAATAAATACGTGAACGTAATTTCTGCAGCTTTGCATGCTTGGTCATAAGCCTCAGTCATCGCCGGGCCCATCTTCTCGCGTCCATCCCTCAACACCTCCTCTAATTTCTTCAGGATGTTTTTCGCAAGCCATTCAGACCATCCTGTGGCGAAGACGGCGTCATCAAGTTTCGCCGATAGCAGTGGTCCAGACTTTTCCGCAGCAAGGAGAATGTCGATAACATTCTCCGCAGTTTCTTCAACGGTGCGGTGGATTGGAGGATACGGCGATGGTTTCTCGGTGATCACGCCGTAGGTGTGATGCGGCGAAAGAGCTGGTGCGCGGTGATTGTCGCAAAGACAGCACAAGAAATCCATATTGCCTTGGTTCGACAACTCTGAAAGCTCAAATGATATAGAAGTAAGATGCTTGAAGGAGAGAAATAGAAGAGCCGAATTCGTGGGTTGATGAGTTGCACTGGAAGAAGAACTAGGCAGCCCACGGATTTGACCTTTATTCACTTAGCCGATGGGGCTGTGTGCATGCACGTGCCTGCGTGGCAGTAACTTTACCATCATTGATTCAATCAAAAACGCCTTGGCTGGCGCTATTACGAGCTGATGCAAGGGAATTCTGTCGGTCGCATTGAAGGCCGTTGGTCAATTTGTGGGAGGCCTACAAACGCTGGAATGTGGCTGGCTTTGGAGGCGGGGGAAGAGGCGCAACTAACAGCGAAGAGGGAATCAAAAGACTTGGACAGAATGAAAGAAGATAAGTCTCTAGAGTCTGTTGCCTGGTATCTTAACTCGATTGAGAGCTAATGTTCAAATTTTATCCAAACATTGGAGACGATGGCTGGTGAGTTTTCGTTCCATACCTGTAAGTACAAGCAGTTGTTATATGACTGCGATACATGTACCCGTTGGTATGACTTTCAGCGGGGCTTTCAGTAAACCAACTTATCGGCCTCGCCTCTAAGTTAGCCCCAAAACCCCGGAAACACCCCAAAAAGCAGTACACACAGCCAAATGGCCCTTTTTCTGTGCAATCTAAACCTAGAAAAAACAACAACACGTCTACATCAACTGATCCACGACCCCGAGGCCGCCAAAACCACCCGCAACGCGTAGAAAACAACTGGAAATAACGGAATCGATGTCAAACGATTGATCTTAGTTAACTATCGCATTTTTATTCGATTTTTAAGCGTGCGCTATAACGCTATACCAGATTTCTGTTGCAACTGCGAAAATGCAAAAATCATAAAAACCGCAAAAACTCACGCTAAACCCAGCCAAATCAACAACACAAAATCAGCTCTACAGCCACCACAACCCCTGTAATTAAGCAAACAGTGCATATAAAAGCTATTCTCTATAGCTTTCTGATTTTTATTCTTTTATTCTTTTTTAATTTAGTGCTGTTTTAGTATTTTGAATTTATGTATAGTAGCTGTAAATTTCTAAGCTAAAAAGTGTATCGCTTTTTAGGGTATTTCCGGGGTTTTAGGGCCAACTTAGAGGCGAGGCCGATAAGTTGGCAACCAAAGGTAAAGCCAACGGGTATATGTAACGTCCCCTATTAACTTGTTACGGGCCATTATTGGGTGGGCTGCCACCGCATCCTGCGATCCCTCTTGCCAACTGGTTGTTAATAATCTTTTTTGAGTAGACTATTTCGCATACCATCATTGCAAAGCGTAATTTCTGAGTATTTTTGGTCTTTTGGAGTTCCAAGTCTTACAGTGGTAGTCTTGATGCGCTGACTCCAGCTCCAAAACAAACCCGCTTATAAAAGCTCAACTTCTTCAGGCTCTCCGATTATGGATCAGCTTAATGACGGTGGGAAGGATGAAAGCGACGAAGATGAGATGAGAGGGGTAATTAGTGACTGCGAGTTTATTAGTGGAATGTCAATTGCCGTCCAAAGGATTGGCCGTGTTATGCATGGTACAATAGCGCCAAGTTATGGTTTTTCTTTTTGGACATCAAATCTACACGCCTAGCGGTACATAGCTGATCCATAACAGTTCGATGCTCAGGCCGGCAGTATCTATTACGAAGTAACAACTATCCCTATTCTCCCTTCTTCACATTGGCGAGAATTGCATCTACCATCTGTTGGCGAACTCGATGTGGTATCTCATGTCCACAGTCTTCAATAATGACAAGCGTTGCCCCTTCAACATCATCTCTCAGAGCCTCGGCGTGCCTTAGCGGGAAGATCTGGTCCTTTGCGGCGTGAATAACAACTGTTGGACATCGGATCTGTTCCAGTAACTCGCGCGGCCACCTCACACCCGACGCATCGGAGTGGTTATACTTGGTCCACATGGTACCGCTCTCTTTCTCACGGTAATATGTAATCTCAGACTCCCTTCTCGATTCAGCCTTTTCCTCCTCCGTTGGCGGCTGAGTTGCTAGAGCAAGGTCAAGTCGCATATATGATTGGATCCAACCTTCGTCATCGTCTCGGTCATCTGGAATCTCATATGCTTCGGCAAGTAGCCACTGCCCTTCCAAGTGTACCTGGGGCAAGTTATCTGTAGGCAGTTGTTGCCGCCCAACCGGACTTGTGAGGACAAGGGCTAGACTCCGAACAACATCCGGTAGACGACTAGCTGTTTGCCACGCAAGGGTTCCACCCAAACTGGTGCCGACGAGGTGCACGTTTGTGAGTTTGAGATGTTTGATGAGCCCTACGATGTCGTCGACAATGTCGTCTAGCGAATATACGGGTGTTCCGTCAGATGGCTTGGTAAAAGAGGTAGACCGGCCGGTGTCTCGGTGATCAAAGCGAATAATAAAACGTGGATGATCCGGAGTACTGAGCAGCCGAATCAGCCCCTCTGTCTTTTGTGTCATGGCACAACTATGTCCTGAGATGAGGAGTATGGCCGTGTCCGATGGGTTACCGAATACCTGATAGCAGATCCGGCACCCGGACGGAAGTGATGCGAAAAACTCTTCAGACATTTGCTCAAGAAGTTCTGTTGGGAAAAAAAAGTCGTTGATGATTATGTTTGGAAATAGAGTCGTGGTAGTGCTCTGGTAGAAGCTGTGTGTTGTTTACCAACGCGACCGACCATACTCGAGTAAAACCAATCACATGACGGCTAGTTGGGATTGACTTTCTTGCGCAGGATTGGGAGAAGTGCGGGGTTTGAATACTGCATAGTTATCATCAAGTATATGATGTTGGTTGTGTTGATCTTGCGTTTTCGTATGGCATTACAGGTAGATTCCAGTAAGCTCATTTCATCCCAACACCCAACCTTCGTTGTTTCCGCACATGCTAAGATAGCTTTCGTTATATTTGAAAATATACTATGCTTATTTATGAAGGCATCTAAACCCTTTATTCGAAGAAACAGCGATTGTTGCTTCGACTGGACTGAGCCGGATGGGCTGCACGTACGAGGTTCACTAAAATTGGTGAAAGTGATAGATCACTCGGGCTCAATAAGATCGCTGATCAATGTCTTCGAGTTGGCATGATTCATGAAGCGTGTTAAGTCGACATTGAAGAGTAGGGCCTCAGAAAGAATTAATGCAGGGGTCCGAAAGATGAACGAAACCGTAATATGTTCACTTTGGCGTCTCTGCCGTGCTCCATTGAGCTTCTCTCCAAATTTGCATTTACTGTACGCAGCAAAATCTTCAACATCTGTAAAAGTCTTACGGATAGGCGGATGCATGGATCCGAAAGAATAATAACCGAACTAACACAGGCCTGCCAAGTCTGCTTAATCTTTTTTCCCCACGTGTAATCTTGCCAGTAGATGAAAGATCCAATCTTCGACACACGTTGTAACAGTCGTTCATGACTCGGGTTATCCTCGCCATCTAGTTCCAATGGGCAAATCGCATGCTCGCAACTTTCTTGGCCTCTAGCTATGAATTGGATCAAGTCAAAGATCAGCCCCTCATTTCACGACCTTGATTAGAGATGGAATGCAACATCTTCCTCCTTTGTCGAGCGACCAATTGACGCACAAAGCCGCTGACAATCAGCATCTTGTACATTCAGAGAATAAATAGGTCGTCATCCACAGATTGCATTTAGCGAAAGCCTAGTTTAGGCCTAGGACTCCGCTATAATCACTATTGCCAAATGAGGTTTACAGCGTCTGCTTAAACTGGGAAGTGCTGAGGTGAGATGAAGAGGGGACATATCGAGGACACAATTGACCTATTTACGTTGATCACATGGCCTACCATTACTTCTTCATATAAGTTGTTTGTAACCTCATCCAAATTGGCTCTCCTTTTAACCTCTACCTTCACTTCATTGTCTTCCTCGTTGCCTGTTTTTTGCAAGGAAGAATGTCTTCTACAGCCACCATAAACGCTGGCGAAAAAGCTGTAAGCTCACGGTTTATTTTCCATCGCTACATAATGAAATCACGCCTAACAATTATAGGCTCTGATGCTTCGTGAGAAGCTGGGCGCTGATAAGGTCATCTTGCCTGATGACGCTCTCCCAGATGTAGGCCAATTCGACACAACCTTTTACTTCATTGCACAGGCTGCGCAGATCGTCCCTGTATGCCGCGTTCTCCCAGTCAGCGCTGCGGACGTGGCGGCAATCCTTGATATAGTTCGGGAGACTGGGGCTACTTTTGCAGTGAAATCTGGAGGTCATAACTCATACGCTTCTGGGACCAATGCGGAGAATGGAATCACTATCGACCTGAGCCGTCTTAAAGACATCACCATCTCTGATGATCGCAAGTCCGTCACCGTTGGCGCAGGCTGCAGGTTCGGCGAAATCTACCACAAGCTAGAGGCACATGGACTTGGGTGTGTTGGTGGCCGAATTTCTAGTGTCGGGGTCAGTGGACTTACTATGGGAGGTACGACTATATTTGAAAGCAAATATTGCCGCGTCCGGTAGCTAAATCGTGACCCAATAGGTGGTATTTCTTTCTTCTCGTCCGAAAGAGGGCTTGCTTGTGACAATGTCATAAGTTACGAGGTATGTTTTGCATCCACCATCCGTCAGCTGCCTTTGTCAATCGCTTACAGTTCCCCCTTGAAGCTTGTTCTTGCCAATGGCCAGATTCTAAATGTTACCGCAAAGTCGCATCCTGACCTTTTCTGGGGTATGAGAGGAGCCGGTATCACTTTTGGCATCGTCACTCGTATGGAGCTGAGAACCTTTAATTTTGAACAAATATGGGGCGGTGCCAGCGTATTCGCCCATGAAAACGAGACTGCAGTTTTCGATGCATTTAATAAGTTTGTACACGATGCCTCAGATCCCCACGCGGAAGCTTTCATGTTAGCTACCGATGCCGCAAAGGATGGTAACGACGTGTACACCATGATCATGTCTCACAGCCATCCCAAATCTGACACTGCGGTCTTTGACGATATCAAGAGTCTCACTCCCCTTGTTTCAACGACTCAAATTCGGACCTTGGAAAATATTTGTGACGAGTTGGATAGTCAAAATGAACCAGGTTTCAGGTATTTTCGTCTTGGGTAACCGAAATAACGAGATTCAAGTGCTGCAAGCTGACTACCTCTCATAGATTCCGGACTTCCTCATTGTCTGTGAAATGTCATCTATCAACGCTAAAACAGGTTAACGCCATTCACAAAGAATCTGTGGCACTCTTAAAAGATTGCGATGGTTTCGTGCCCTCAATATTATACCAGCCATTGGTCGGGTCTATGCTTCCAAAGGACGAGATTGGCAATGCACTGGGAATTAAGCCGGAAGACACACCTTTAATAGGTACGCCAGAAACGCAACATTTCACATGGGATGAGAGCCTGCTAACACGAAATTGAATAGTTGTAGCAATTCTATGGAGGTGGACCGACATTCAACATGATCAGATTATCTTTGATGTTGCCGACCAGTTTGTGGACAAAGTTAAGAAGGCCGCCCGGGCTCAGGGCACATTCCACCGCTACCAATATCTCAACTATGCAGACAGACACCAGGATGTATACGGCAGTTATGGGGAGGAGAGCAGAAAACGCCTTCTGGAGATTAAAGCAAAGTATGATCCTGAAGATTTAATGTCGACACTGCGTCCAGGTATCATCCAGTTGTCAGGCTCACAGAAGGCATGAGGCTTTGGAGAAAGATTCTTGCTTTGGGTCATGAATTATTCGGTGGGACGGCTACCTGGCATATTAAAACAAAAAAGAAATTCGTCCCTTCTACATGATGTGTGATAATGTTCACGACTGGGCATATAGAGTGTAACTACATGAGTCTCCACGCTACATAAAATGAGCCCTGTCACCGAATAACCCTTATATACCTCTGACCATGAGGTGGTATAACAAGTATGTTGAAGACTGAAAATAGCTTAGAACTCAGGTAGAACTAATTTAGTTATTTTAGGTCCCTCTAGCTTCGTGTTACTACTTTCCGGGCCTGTCGTAAGAGCTCAGTCTCGCTTGACTCCCAATTATTTGACCGTCAGTAATCCGAGCACACTTGGCACGCAGACAAGTGCCATAGCGGCAAACATAGTCCAGAAGACGGCGCGATATCCAACCATAAGGGCACTGGGTGAGGTTTTATCGGCGTTAATAGATGTATTGGTTACAGAGGCAGCGATGAGTGAGGTGACAGTTAAGCCAATGGCGGTACCAAGCTGTGCGCAAGTGTTGAAGACGGCTCCGCTCAAAGCCTGCATGTGCGTGGGGAAAACGTCTGACACGACGAGGAGGCCAACTGTGAAGAGGATATCGCAACTCAATGGAGTCAGAATCTACATGTAGTTAGAGACAGATCGTTTTCACATAAGATGTTTCAAGCAATAGACGGTATCCTCGACGAGTAATCACTCACCTGGGCAAGGAAAGCATCGTACCAATATGGCCAGCTGGGATTGATCAGGGCCATGAGAAGTGGCGCGACTGTGCTAAGAGTGGAGGAGATGAGTACAGACCACATGACAGGCATACGATTTACAAAGATGCCGGTCGATATGTTGGTTAGTGCTCCAGAGATAAGAGACGGGAGAATCTGTAGTGAAGCATGGAGCGCCGATTGGCTCTGTACTTGCTGGAAGCTGATGAAAAGGTCAACTCATATCCCTGAGAGGAGTGTTGCCAGTGATCGACGACTTACAACAGACTGCTATACAATTCCATGCAGTTACAAACAGCCGTGGTGAGTAACACCATCAGGCAACAACTGGTGAATACCCAATTTCTCCATAGCGAGTCGGGGATAAGTGCATTGCGCTGGTGCCTTTTTTGGTACTGCATCCATCCTATGAATACAGGGACCAGGGTAGCGCTAATGACCAGAAGCACAATGGTAGATGCCTTATGAATACTATGAATGTCGGCAGACAGGATTCTGAAGCTCTACATTAGCTACGCCGGGGAATGGTAAACCGGGGAGGGATCTGTACGCTAAAACATAGGACAGCATCGCCAAACTTGCAGTCCCGATGAATGCCCCAATGATGTCAACTTCTTTCAGAATTCTAGACCAAACTGGTTTCCTTGGACGGACAACAGCCTTCGGTAACGTCCAAACACCGACCAAGAATAAAGCGAAAGTGATGGCTGCGGCGAGATAAAATGCGGCCCTCCAGCCGGTGCTATCAGCAAAAACACCGCCAAGGACGAGCCCAAGAGAGAATCCGATAGGACCAGCGAACCCCAAGCACGCAAAACCCAGGTTACGCGGCCTTCCTTCCTCTAAGCTGGTCGAAATGATGGAGACGGATGAGGGAACAATGATGGCGTTTGTGATGCCCTGCAAGGCACGAAAGGCAATCAATTGGCCACCGGTTTGGGCCAAACCGCAGGCCATCGCGGAGACGGCGGCGGCGAAGGCTCCTATCAAACTCATAGTCTTGGTGCCTATCACGTCGGTGATAGAGCCAGCCAGTAACAAACAGGAGCCTGCAGTGAGGTAGAAGACAGAGGTAGGCCAGACAAGAAGTCCCTCGTCGATATGCAAGGAGGCCGCCATGGCTGGTAGGCCGACAACGACGACGCCATTGCAGAAGCTGCTGAAGAGATTCAAGCCCAAGAGCTGGGCAACAATGAAAGTAGCTCGAGCTTTCGAGTGGATGATGGGCGTTTCGCTGTCCTCTGCTGGTGTGGCGGACGAAGAGTCTCTCGACGGATCATGCAATGCTTCAACTGGTGCTGATGCAGGGAGGCCACTGGTAGGTTGGAGCTCTACTGATTGAAATTTCGTAAGTACTTGTGTTGCCATTTTGCAAATATGTACCAAGAGAGCGATGTGATTAGTCTGAGTTTCTGAAGTTGTGAAAATGTGAGTCAACGTTTCCTGGGCGCTGTCGGCCCTAGTCGATTAGATCCATGTCTTCTTGCAACCGGCTAATTGCTCATGACTGTTGGTTCCATGTTATCAATTGCTACTACATGTTCATGCATTCCTGCAAGAATCTGCGGTTGGTCAGCTTGTCTCGGGCAACCGCTAAGTATTTTTGCCGTGCGGGCATGGCAACACTTTGGACTCTTCTATCTATGGACTGAATCCGCGCAATCAGCCCCCTCGACGCCAAATTGATTGACCACATTGGCATCGCCACAAACATTGAGATCTACCGTACAAAATACCTTCATATTGGATTCATGTAGTTTAGTCCTGGAGCTCGACGTATGGAGTAAGGTACCGAATATTCGATTCCACCCCTGAAAGCTCTCAAACTGAGCACAGCTGTAAATGCTCAGATGGCCCGCGTTCCGCAAAGTGCCCTGCTTCTATATCCTTGCTAGGTGATGAATTGGGAGATTATGATGCTAGTTCAATTCTTTTTAAACCGATACCGTATAACTCTAAGAGCAAAATCGTAGATTCCAAAGCATAGTCATTCAACTTGAAGAGGGGGGGGGAAGCTCAACGAGGCCTCGAATTACGTGCAGGTAGTATAATCACTTTATAAACAGGTGTAATGGCCCGGAAATTGTGATTTGAATTAATGGAAGATGATATTGCTAGAGGCAAGTATCATCCACCTTACTACGAATCTGTCGATTGGCTGCTAACGTTCCAGGGGTTGTTCCCCTCTGTTTACACCGGTATCCAGTGCTGGTTTTCCGTTCTCACGGACCCAGAACGAACCCCGTTTGTCATGTCGGGCCTCCCATACCGAAACCCTGCGATTGCGCCGCTTCCGTCCCGCAACCTCAAGAGTGCCGAAGCCAAGGCCAGTTGAGCAGTACCACACCTCCCTCTCGTCGTCGTCGTCGTGGAACGAATATCGCCCCTCACGATTTCTTATTTGCTGTTCTTGTTGTATGCTTGTGTCATTTCCCAGAGATTTCTTCACAAGTTCTCTTTCCTCGTCGAAATGTGTTTGACCTTTTTGAGATGACCTCAAAGCAGTGGGGTCTAGTTCATCTTAGCGTTAATACGTCAACTTGGATCGACTGATAACTGTATGGTAGTGTTTGCCCTGGACATTTTTGATTGCTTTTCTATGTCTGAGATATTCATGGCCGTCTGCGGGTGTGTCGCTATCTCTATTAGATAGATACCTACGGTTAGCGGGTGAAGAGTTTGGAGACACCTCTTTGAGCGGAAGGACGATGAACTGGATGTTGCAGAGGTACTCTACAGAGCGTCGTACCGCCGCTTCAACTTCGTATAAGGTACCAGATTGTTCAGTCGACCTCATCTTGACTTCTTCAGTCGTTATTCTATCGCCAAGGGCCGGCCCCAAATGTAGCTGAATGGCCCACAGCGGGTGGGCTTCTTTGTCGCGATCAAGGTCAGCATTGGCTTGGCCAATCCATGAATCCCAATCCAGTTGATTAAGAGAAATTTGAGTTTGCGACTGGAGAGCATGCCAGAATTGTCGAACAGGTAAACCGCGGCTCATATCATGGAATATAACAGTAGAGTTCATTGTTCCATTCTCTCGAGCACCCTCGTTGCTAGGGCTAGAGCAGCCGCTGTGAATAGACCTAGGGGGGGTAATAGGTTCGGAGGAACCATTGGAAACTCCCAGCTGCGCTTGGCGAGCTACATACTTTGCCACATAGGTGACCTCTGCTATATCCAACCAATAGTCTGGCGGGTCAGAAGGAAAGGACCCCATGCGAACTGCTCCAGCGACCAATCTCCAGATATAGTCATCTGTGTTAGAAATGCCGGCGACTTGATCACCAATGATGTAGCCAGGTTTGATAACCATGAAGGTTCGGCTCTCATCCTCGTGTCTGGAAGAAGGGTGGAGGGCTTCGTTGTATAGGCGGCCTGCAGCTATCGTTAGTTGCTCCGACACATATTTGGTCTGACTGTATGCTTCCGATTCGTTGAGAGCCCGTAAATACTCTTCATCTGACTGGTACAAGCCTTGTTTGATGCCACCAGAGATGAAGATAAAAGTTCGAAGGTGTTGAGAATGGAGAGCCGCCTCTAGTAACTGGAAAGTTGAGATGACATTTGCCCTTTCCAGTACGTCGTAGCTAGCACTGTAATTTACAACAGCTCCGTTATGTATGATGATGTCAATATTAGCCATCTTTGCCCATTTTTCTTCTTGTAAGCCCAACCGTGGTTCAGCCAAATCTCCTACCCAGACTTCAATGCGAGAGAATGCACTCTCCTTCCACCACCCTGCAGTAATTGCGACTTTGCGAACCCGTTCTCGGGCAATGCCAATGTCGGCTGCCCGTACTAGGATGATGATCTTCCTCACTTCATGGTTGTTGAACAGCTCGCCCAAGATGTGTGTTCCCAGATATCCCGTCGCGCCCGTTAGTAATACCTGGGAGCCTCGGCTTCTTGGAGATTCCTTGCCTGGAAGATTTATGGATATACCCCCGAGTCGTGCTTCCCAAGCTCCCAGACTTGCAGCTATATCCATCCGTGGCTCATTGACTATCTGGCCTTTGTTGTGAGACTCCACCAGTGTTGCTAGATGTTGAATGGTAGTCTCTCGACGCAAGAGCTGCGGTACTTGTGTGATCAAATTGAACTCTTTTCTTAATGCCTTAGAGAGGACAATGGCACGAAGGGAGTCTCCTCCATATTGAAGGAAGCTTATGTTTGTGTGAACCACAGTGGTGTCCAATCCCAAAGTTTCGGCCCAAAGGTGCTGAAGAGCTATTTCAGTATCATTTTGAGGCAGAATACAGCCTTTTTGTGAAAAGATACGGCATGCCATCAAATCTTGAATGGATATCTGTGATGCCAAAGAGCGCAGAAGTTTTCTATTAATTTTTCCAGACGGAGTAAACGGTACTTCAGACAGCTGGAAATATAGAGATGGCGTCATATAGTCAGGAAGAACCGCCCGTAAAGAACGATCAATGTCTGCCTGGAGGCCCTGTAACAATGTGTCAGGCGCGTAGAGACTTAAACTTGGTAGGTTTGTTGACTTTGCTAGATGTTTCTGTGGCAAGTATTGGGATTGAAGCTCGAGTTGACATTCCAAATATAAAAAACAGGAAATGCTAACATTGTCGGTATTTTGGTTGGGTGTTATCGGCTCAACGAGTACTTCTTTCACTCGGACTGACGATTCCGCAGCTCTTGATTGAAGATAATTCCAGATACGGAACTCGACCGCACTCAAGTCGACACGTTGGCCGCGTATTTTGACCATGGTATCTTTACGACTGATATAATCGAGCGTCCAGTCTCGGTTGCTTCGCACAAGATCTCCTGTTCTATACAGCCTGCCCCGTCGACCCATGACAGAGCCATGGCCGTCAATTAACCATGCGGGATCAACAACAAAGGCTGTTTCTGTTTGCCCAGGCGCATTCAGGTATCCCATTGTCAACATTGGACTCTCCACTAACAATTCTCCCACTTCACCGAACCCACAGAGAACATCTGAGTTGTCGGATTGGACCACCCAACAGTTGCCGGGATGCTCAGATCTGATCTGCGAAGATGCCGAGTTCTCTTTAATTAAAGGCGCAAGAGAAACGATAGGACACTCCGTTGCTCCGTACCAATTGAATAGAGAAACGCCCATGCCAAATAAAGGGCTAATTCGTGATGTGAGTGCCTCGCCCGTAAGCACAACCAATTTGATCGGCGTCGAGACAATGGCTTCAGCCAACGTGGACATTACTATAGACGGGGTGGTGCAAATGCAATTGGCCTGCATCATTTTGATGGTTGCGACGAGATTGCTTAGCCTCTCTGTCTCTGAAGGAATACAAAGACATCCACCAGCAACCAGCGTCATGAACATCTCATGGAGGCTTATGTCGAATGAGTAGGAGGAAAACTGGAAAAGCCGAGAACTCTGTCCAAGCTGGAGGATTTGTGATCCGCACACCGCAGAAGTCGAGATGCATTCTGTGCTCAGCATCACACCTTTTGGCGATCCTGTACTGCCAGACGTAAATACAACAGCCGCGATATTTGTAGATGCATTCCCAGCCAGGTGCTCTACGCCACTCAATAGCTGATCTTCGAGGCCGAGTTCGTCCACAGCAAATAACGGTACTGTTGTGTCGATAATTATTGTGCTCTCCGATATTGTGAGGATGCAAGGAGGGTCCAGGATACCCAGAATTTCGGCAAGCCTGGCGGTTGGCGTATTAATATCTAGAGGAGCTATTCCCCAGCCTCCGAGCAGGGCCCCAACCATGGCTATAGGCATCCATTTTGACTTGCTCATCACGATTGGCAGTACCTTGCCAGAGTGTTGGTCAATATGTTGAGACAAGCGGTTGGCTAGATTTGATGCCAAACGCATCAATTCACCATAGGTGTAATTTCCGTCCCAAGCAACAACAGCTGGATGATCGCTCTGTATGCTTGCGCGCTGGGCGATCAGCTCTTGGACGGTTGTGGAAATCACACCAGGAACTTGAGCGTTCCGTATCCATAGTTCGGAAAGCTCCGATGCTGTTAGTGAAGACATGATGATGAGAAAGAATAACAATAGACGCAATATGAAGAAACAATAGTATGTTATAGTTGTCAATTCTTTTGGGGGGAAGAGTCAATTTATTGCTGCAGCAGAGGGATCTGGCTATAAATCTTTCCTATCGAATCTACCTGGACGGCAATATCTCTAGTTGCGAACTTACTAAAGGATTATTCTTGAAATACGAGGCAAGATGCCGCTTCTCGTGTTTCCCGAAACCGACACGGATCCCCCCGTAAGTGTCTCAGACATACTTCAGCTAGAAAATTGATTGCATTTATACAAGTAGGACCCTGATTCATAGTTACATATTGTTTTCGAGTCTCATCTCTGTATGGCTGGGAATCAGTGGGACAAGAGATCCTTACGAGTACTACCGTAATTGAGACACAGATCGACCACGTTCGCAAAGATAGGAAAGGACATCAATGCGGAGATATTTTTGGGAAATAGTATTACGGTCCACATTGGCCAAAAGAGTACTATATCTAACCAATAGTGTATATTTATCAGTAGTCTATTATTGACACATGTGAATAAAAAATGTATCCAGGTCCTTGTATTGATTAGAAGCTACCGTTGTTGAAAAAGTACTATATCGAAGGAACTGAACCAGCTTTCTCGCCCCAAATCCCCCCCACAAGAATTGAGCACTGAGACCTCCTGCTGTGAAAGATCACGGTTGAGAAGCAGAAATCGCATTTTCCAGCTCGTCACATAATGCCAGAACTTCGCTCACCGTGTTGTAGTGAACAAAACTCGCCCGAATGATTCCATCGCTGTGCGGTTGGAGAACGTCAAATGTTGCTCGTGGTGCCCAGCAATCACCCCACATAAGCCGGAATCGATCGCGAACATGAATCTTCATCACAATATCACTAGACTTGTGCCCAAGCACCTCGAATATCACAATTGACACCCGCTGACTTGGATCTGCGGTCCGTTTTCCAAACACTCGGTAGACCATGGGTCGACTGAGCAAGTAATCCAAAAAGACTTTGGTCAGGACTGTCTCCTGCTGGATGATAGCATCCCATCCAAGGTTGCTCAAATAGTTCGAGATAGGGCCGCACATTGCTTCCAGCTCGTAGCACACATTGCCTAGGTGAATTTTGCCATCAAGGGTAGAAGAATCAAGGAAGTAATGGTTGATACTGCTCATATAGCGGTCTTGTGCGCGACGGTGTGCGTATAACTGCGCTATATGTGGACCGAATACTTTGTACCAGCTGAAGCAGTAAAAATCCACATCAAGTGCTTTGACATCTACTGGACGGTGGGGAGCCCAGGCAACTCCGTCCACAACAATCATGCAGCCAGGGATGGTATGAACAAGATCGGCCAGCTCCCGAATTGGATGTATCGTCCCAACCACATTAGAGACGTGATTGCAAGTAACGAGGCGCGTCTTGGGGGTCAAGAGAGGTTTGAGTGAATCAACCGTGAGGCAAGGACTATCATTCTCGTCTTGTGATGGTGTCCACCATTTGATGGTGATGCCCAAACTTCGGGCAAGATATACCCACGAGCTGGCCGCGGCTTCATGGCACAGAGTAGAGCAGACCATCTCGGCGTCCGAATTGAGATAAGGTTGCAAGGCCTGGCTTAATAGCCGTAACAAAGCAGTGGTAGATGGTCCGAAAGCTGATATAAAACACTTGGTCAGCTAAATAAAGCCCAATCACAAAAGAGAGCCATTGAATCTACCAATCTCCGAGGGATCTGCATTGATGAAAGCCGCACACTGGAGCCAATTACTCGCATACTCGGCTTGTGCTGCGTCACTTCGAGGGTCTCCGTCTCCACGGTCAATTGGCATAGAGTTCATTCGTTCACTTGCTCTGTCTTCTCAATTAGTGTCACGCATACTTTTAAAAGCTAGTTTAGAACTTGCATTGTAACAGCATCCCTCAATACCACAGTCCCCGACGCATTGTTGAACAGTACCGTCTCCCCTCTAAGAACAGGAAAATGACTTCGGACTTGGTTCATGTCAATCGCATCACGAACAGCCTCGCCAAATTTGGCGTTATAAATGCTAGAATACGTGCCCTCCAATGTCTTCTGTCCATTAAGATGCTGAGAGGAGTGATTGATGTTTTGCACCTTAACAGACGAGACAGGTTCGCCTTCTTCTACTATAGTACTTGGTGCCATATTGAATGGAAAAGAGAAACCAAAAAGTGATAGAGTATAGAATCTTAATGAATAGAGAAAGATGTATGTTGAACCTGGAGTGGACAGTGAAGAGTTTATATTGTGCCCTGAACTGCTTGTTCTGACCTTGACCCACCGTTATTCTCCTATGGCCCAATCTTTCTCTAGGAGCAAAGAGCGTTTTACTAGACACTCAGTTAGCCCCGTAGAAATATGCAGCTATTTGATATGACCTATCAAGCATCCCCCCAAAATTAGTTTTGATATACGGAATAATGATGCCTCACATTCTCTGTGGGTATCTGCCAAGGTTTGATGAGGCCTAATGTAGGGAGGTAGCGACAGATGCCAATAGTCTATGAACGAAAGGGTATAACTATGCAGGAGGTATTCAGACTATGAGGCGTTGCTCAAGCTTCGGAAATCCTGTGGATATACAAATTAAACGAAGGCACCAGAAACCATTGCCTTTGGTGGTGTTAGAACTCATTGTTTTTGGTCACTGAAACGAAACAGGAAACGGAGATAGTCGCCCAACTGTATGATCAAGTCGGAATTAGAACTAAACTCCAAATCTAACGGCTAATAACCCCTGGCTTTACACTTCAACAGCCGGTATACTATTTATACGCAGCCAGAGAGAGGAAGAATCTGGGAGTAAGTACTGACTTGAAGATGTCAAAGTCCGTAGATTGCCTCCAAATTCCATTACAATTCCTCTTTTTGGTACTTGTAGTCCGCCTGTGTCTCAAATTTACTAGTCTCCATTTCCTTTAGAACCATCATTGAGATGGCTTCATAGGCAAGATTTGCAGCCGCAAAAGCGGTATCACCTCCGGCACTGTCATAGGCTGGAGTAACTTCCACAATATCCAGGCCAACAACATTCAACTTGTGGAGGACGGTCATGATTCTCATCATCTCGCGAGACGTCCAACCGCCCGTTTCAGGAGCGCCAGTTCCCGGGGCAAATGCCGGATCAAGTACATCAATATCAATACTGACATACACAGGCACGTCTTCCCCGATTGTATCGTGGATCTTCTTGATGATAGCGTCAGCGCCTTCATCATCCATCTCTTCGACAGGGATGCGCAGAAATCCGAGGGAATCATCGCTGTGGAAATCCTGCAAGCTCGAAACTCTACCATGAACGCCAGCATGAACTAGATGGCCGGGGAGAAGGAGACCCTCCTGAGCCGCCTGCCAGAACACCGTCCCATGGTGGATCTCAGAAGCCTGTGACTTCCAGGCCTTCCTTGGATATGAGTCAGGATCCATTGTGTCAATGTGTGCATCGAAATGGAGAAGTGCGACAGGCTCTTGTCGAATCTTATGTAGAGCCCGGAGCATAGGAAGCACAATGGAGTGGTCACCACCAAGAAGCACCAGCCGAGGATGACTCCATCGGCTTTTCTGCGAGGTAGGACGTGACAGCAGCTCGACCAGGGCTTCACCCATCTGTTGCATCGCTAAAACGGGGTCAATTGGAACGACGGGTATGTCGCCGCAGTCTAAAACAGATGCCCACGATTCGTACGGGTTGAAATGAAGGCTGGGGTGGAAGCTTCTACCAGAGAGATGGCGTCCAGATGCCCATCGGATTGCCTTTGGGCCCTCACGAGCTCCTAGGTTTGTCAGAGATGCCGCATATTTGGATCAAATGCAATCTTACCTGATCGGTACGTAGTAAGGGAATCGAAAGGAACGCCCACAACGGCTATGTCGAATATTTCGGAGCGATTGACCAAGCATCGTGAGTATGGAAGGTGGTTGAATGTCGAAATACCAGAGAATGCCCACTATCCAATCTAAGTCAGCCACTGTTGCATTGGTCGAGTAAGAAATACTCACATCGGAGCCCCATAGATCTTCAAGAGTAGCCTCCGAAGATCCCCTCACGGAGAAAGAAAGAGCAGCTATGACAAAGAAAAACACAGGCAGTGGCCGAGAAGAAGCCACACCATGTAAATGCATTTTTCCAAGGCTTGTATGCAAACGGTTTCAAACAGAAATCTGGATAGAAAGAAGGTAAGGACGGGAGAAGCAAAAAAAAACTCTTCTTTCTGGATGCTTTTCTAGGTGGTTCATCCTGTGCGGGCATGCTGGAATATATGGTTTTCAAGTCATATTGTAGTCCACGGAGCCGTGCTTGGTCCCCCATTTTGACCACAGATAGGCTTGTAGATTGTAGGAAAGGTAACCCCAGAAAATTTGGGGCATTAAGTGGTTCAATTTGTTATTGCCTGTCGTCGCTAGAACACGCACCCGTTAATAGTGTTTTAAAGTTACAAGTAACCAGCTGACAATATTGACTACAACCACTTTAATAGCGGCGCCATGTCTTCTATCCTATTAGACAAAGATCAATCTTGCGACAACTATTGTAGTGAAAGAGCAGCTCTGTATTTAACAACATGACCCATATGGTCACATCTCTGCAGTAGAAATGGCTTTCTTGAAGCTGTCTCTATCTTCAGGTTTTGTCTCTAAGTAGTGTTAAAAGTAGGTTAGAAAGCGTCATGGATTCAAATTTCTAACATTTAGACTACTGTACATATTATATTGCACCTACGAACCGAGACCGGCACCAGCAGGCTCAAACTATAACTGTGGACCTGGATATCACCATTATATCCGCAGCATTGAATCTTACACCGTTGCAAAAACTTCATAGACATGACAAGCTCCCGTTTCACAGAAACGGTATGACTTACACATTTCCATTATAGGCCGGATAGCTATCTATTCCATTGCGGTCCAAAGGGTTGTTCAAACCTTCACCGTGGTTTTCCGTCTCATGGAGATATTGATACCAATTGTTGGTAAGTAATAAAGACGCCGGGAGTTGACTCATGGCATAATCTGAGCGCATAGTAGAGATCAGCTGTGCTAATAAGTGTCAGTATGCATACCAGAGACTGCCATGACATTTATGGTGTACCTTGGCTCGAAAACTCATATTCCGGAGAAAGCAGTGTCGCATTCGTATCTAATCGGTGCTTGTAAGTCATATGATCCTAAAAGAAACGAATTTCAATGTAGAGTAACAAGTTTACCAAAGAGTATAGAATTTTCATCGGTGCTTAGTATTATCGATTGTGGTAGTGCCGTTGAAACGAGGGTGTCAACGCTTGAGAACGAGTTCAACTGCATTGGTTCACAGGAGACCTGGGGCGCTTCTCCTGATTTGGGCATATGAGCATATAAGTATACCATTGAGAACTTCTGAAAGAGCTGTAATAAGGCTTACCACTGGTGTGCCTATTCTTCTTGGCTGTCATATCTCTCAATGCCGACGCAATGTGGTTTCCTAGTGTTGAGAGTTCTAAATCCTTCACAAGTCCATCTATGCCCAATTCCTTGAATTTGATAGCAGCTGCGTTCATTTGCTCTCTGGTGCATCTGGATGTATACCTACATGATTATCTGTCAGACTTTAGCCATGCATCCGGGCGTTGAGGCGTACGCTGAGTGCGGCATGTCCGAGGGTAATGCTATGAGATACCCGAGATCTTCTGTTCCACTAAATATTTTGATCCACTCATGATACTTACAACCCTGATCAACGCAGTTCAAACATTTGTTCGCCGCTTTTTGGCTTTGGAAACGGTTCGGAAAGTCTTCACACAGCTTTTTGATTAGGCTGGAGCGTCCGTCTCGGACCCAGTGCGTACTGGTGTGGTATCCAGCCTCCACGACATGACTGTAAATGTTAAAGCATTCAAATCTATGATAAATCCTCAGCAGATCTCGAATGTCAGTGTTTTCTTTTTTCGTGGCAAGGGCGGCTTCCCAGCCCTGCCCATTTGGGAGAGCGACTTTAGCTTCCTTGATTGCACGAAGGAACTGCGTAGGATCTGTTTTGCAATTCTCCAAGAGTCGCTCAGTACTTGGCGTGAGTTTAATCTCAACACATGTGGATAAACGGCTGCTGCCACAGCTGTTATGATCTGCCCAGTTTTGAACAGCGGCTCCGTCACGTTGGTATGGAGTGGCGATTGTGAGAGTGGGCGATTTGGTGGTGGTATTCGAGGTAGACTGCTGGCATGGGGCGGTTCGTTCTGAGCGGCACATATTGGGTATATCCCGGTGGTTATTCTCATCTGATATCAAAGTTACTAATGCATTGCTAGAATAAGTGCCTCGTCGCTGTTTCGGAATGTTGTCGCCATTTGCAGAGATTGAAGGAGATGAGCTCCCACGTCCTTGCAGAAGATGACGGCTGAGTGCGCTTGAACCATCCTCTCTCTCTAGCCATTCGCGTCCAGGAGAAGGTATGCGATTGTATCGATGGTGTTCAGGTTCAGCAAGGCTCATTTCGTTCACATGTGGTCGGGCATGGACATTTCCAGACAGACCGGTAGCGCAGCCGGTGAACCCATTAGTGAGTCTCTGTGTCGTCCGTAGTCGATGGATGTCATTTCTCTTGGTGGGCTCGATTAGCATATGCGTGGGGGTGCCACTGAGACAGACCAACCTTGTTCTTACAAAGCAAGAAGAATAGACGGTGGAGTGCCGAGATTTCGTTTGTTGAAAGGTGCTGGAAACAGTTGGACACTTGTGCCGCCGATATTCTATTCTCATTGGCACTGAGGAAACGACCGAGTTGCGCAAGCAAGTCTTGGAGATCGGGGTTCAAATCCGGCCCGTTCTGCATCTTTGGCAGTAACGAACTCGCATCAAAGAAAGATAGGCTAAACACGGCCAAGAAAGGTTATCTTGACACCGGTTAGAGTTGGAGAGATATCGTGCAAAGGAGCGGGGATATCACTTGAGGGTGCACTAGTTTCGATGTTATATCAAGGGATTTTGCGAATGAGGTAAGAATCGACATATTCTCAGCTCAAGAGAGATAGGTAATACTTACATATCCACAACGCTAAACTCATTGTAACAGTGCTTTATCTTCTTCATGTGGTGACCTATTCATTTTACGTTCCCTGTCTCCTTGCAGACGACTTGCGCACTGACATATAACAGGGACCTATTGTGAAACATCAGAGCGGGGATCTCTGCAGATCTACAGTACATGTAATGCGCTGTGGCGGAATAATAATAGGCCAAACGTGGAACATGAAGTAATAGTGATTAGTATATGTAAAGTTAGCCACGCGAATTCGTAATATATGCATTAATAGCAGCATCCTTGGGAATACACGCGCAGCGGAAGTGGTCCGTACCTAGGCTAATGCTTTCCGTTACAAGAAGTCGTAAATGCGACATGTGGCTCATTGAGTAATTCTGCTCCATGGAAAATTAGAAATTGTACCGATTTTCTAACATAAGCAACACATGGAGACAAAAAAAAGGATGAAGAAGAATGAAGCTTACATTAATTCATGATATAGGCCTAAAACTTGACGTGATCCTCTGTAGTTTTGGAGTTGTAGAGACTGGATGAAACTTCAGCTACCTATATGTAATCGCCTAAATCTGTTTATCGACGCCCAGTCGTAATAATGACCGAGAATTCGGAGCGGTGAAACTAGCGCTAGGATTCAAGACATCGATTCCGAAGGCGTCTATTGCAGCGAGTATGCCGTGATGCGTCTCGGCAAGGGCCCACATACGCACGAATTTCTGAGAATTTCATGGCCTTGTGTAACTCCATGACATATTTCAAGTCATTTTAGCCTCTGTTCGGGGATAATGGCTTATTGGAGAGTTCGAGGGCCTGGCAGTATGTCGTCAGAACATTATGTTGCGGACCCGAGGATAGCGCATAGGCCCGTCCCGTAGCCAAACGTTCAGGAGGTCGGTTGAGCAATAAGCGGGGGAAAGCAACACTAGATCAACACATTAACCAAGCAGAGGTATGTTGGATAGCCTAGGGACAAATATTTACTCACGGTAGATATCCCTCAAGGCCTGGAAAATGGGGGGTGAAGTCGGTTATTTATACTACATCACTCTGACCAAATGCTAGGTATGTTAAACCTGCAGGATGACCAATTACAGCGTTTTCGTATGGAAAAGCCGAAGTAGCGGGTAGTGCAATCTTTCACATCCTGGTCTGCGATCGAGGAGCAGAGGCGATAAATTACTAATTGTAGCAACAATTCAAGTGACCAAATTCATGACAAACAGGGTAAGCTTTTTACAGTAACTCTATTATGATTACTACCTACATAGCGTTAGTCAAGTTGTAGTCGAGATTCGGAGGATTGAGAGCGAGTGACGTTTACAGAATCTCCAACGGACTGAACTACTCTCCCAAGGCCTAGCGAAGCTCTGAAAGATATTGCTATATCTTTCTGGAATGACAAGGAACAAATAGAAAATGAAATCATTGTTTAGCTGAGTGGAAAGTATAATAAATAAGTATATATTCAGAGATATGCTAGGGCTCAGTCTAAAGGTATCCTTTGGTAGTCGTTATATTTAGTTAAAGGCTGCAGCAAAGCGTGATTGAAGAGACGAATCCAGTGCCTGCAATAAATTCTAGCTAGCCGCACATTGAAATGAAACTCAGGCTACCAGTAGTAAAGCTTGAACGATTGTGCCGTGTCATGCTCCAGGCTCTATTGTCAAGTTCTTTCCCTTGATGTTGATCCAAGGTATCCCAAATGATATCACAACCGCAGCTGCAGACGCGGCCACAGAGAGATAGAATGTACCTACAAGAGCCTGATTAAATGCTCCCAGAACAACTGGCAAGTCGTCCGGAGGCACCAATTTGCGAATAGCTCCTGAACCACTGACAAGCAGACCCTGTATATCAACGCCGGGGATGTCCAACGGCAACTTATCAATGAAGATGTTGGCAAATACAGCTTGTGAAATCGCTAGGAAAATGGCACTGCCAAAGAATTGAGAGAAAGTGGCTGTAGAAACGCCGACAGGACTCTGTGAAGTGGGCAAGGTAGCTTGCACCGCTACAACGGGCATTTGAGCCATCATGCCGAATCCTACTCCCGGAAGGATTTGGTAGCCAATCCAGTGTGCGGAAGATGTGTCGACATCAAATGTAGCATAAAGCCCCATGCCAATAGCCATGAAAGCACAGCCAATGTAGACCCAGGGGTTCAGAGGACCCAGTTGAGGGGCCAATGCTCCAGATAGGAGAGCAGCGGCGATTTGCGGAACAAAGGTTGGGAGGCTCATGACGCCGCTTCTGATTGGACCCGCTCCTTTGACGACTTGGAACCATTCTGGCAGATAATACACGACCGAGAATATTGCACCATATGCAAATGCTAGAGTGAGGCTGCTGAAAGCAACAGTGCGGTTGACCAGTATGGACATGGGTAACATGGCTTCTTCGCCCTTGTAAATCTGCCAGATGACAAAGACCACACAGAGACCTCCAAATCCGAGGAAGAGTCCAATAATAGTCGCCGACTTCCAGGGATATGTGGATCCTCCCCATTGTAGTGCAAGTAGGGCCATCAAGATTGCCGGGATGAAAAGAGGTGCACCGACAAGGTCGAGAGCCCGGATACGACGGGCGATGGGCTCTGTTTCTATATCTCTCGTAGGCGGATTGAAGGCTACTACCAACACTAGGCCGGCTACTGCACCTATTGGTAGGTTGATATAGAAGCACCATCGCCACGATACGTGTTCTGTAAAGGCTCCTCCGATCAAAGGACCAATCACAGTCGCAACACCGAAGAATGAGGATATAAACCCAATATACACTAAACTGCTTGGTTAACTTCAGAGGGGTACATTTGTGGAAGAAGGCAGTTCTTACGTGGTCTTTTCTCAAGCGGAGCGATAAATGCAACAATAGAAAAAGCACCAGATACGATGCCCGCTCCTCCGGCTCCTGCAACAGCACGCCCGCCAATAAACATATTAGAGCTCACAGCCGTGGCACATAGTAGAGAGCCGAGCTCAAATACGGCAAAGAAGGTGAGGAATGTCCACTACTAGCTGTTAGATTAGGCTCCTCGCATAAATGTCGTAATGGCAGCTTTGCTTACTTTGAGAGAAAACGTTCTGTAGAGTTTACCACTTAACGGCTGTAGTGAACATCTTGATATGGTCAATATTAACACTAATACATGATACAATAGTATGGAGCTAAGAAGACATACAGTGCAAGAAAATATGAGCTTCCATACCATCCAATATCCTTTGTGGATTGGAATCGATCTGTGATATATGGAATAGCCTGAAAAGGAAGCATAACCTGGTTAACCTGGTTCTAGTGTTGGATTCGCTGTTCACAGGGATACCAACTGTCGCAACAATGGAAGTATCCAGAGCAATGAGAAAAACAGGCAAACTCAGCCCCAAGAGGATAAAAGCCACTGCCGTTGAAGAAAGTGATGGCTCGTCCGATGGAGTTTCCGTTTCGGCGGGTTGTTTAGTATCGCCGTCTGCATTGTCATCAATGCTAGTTGCCGTTTGAGATTCTTCCTTAGACATGACGAAGGTCCTCTTGAGCGCATTCATTTACAATAACAAATAAATGCCCTGTTGATGATCAACAAGCTGGTAAAACGTGGTGAAAGAGAGAGGTACTAGTTTAAATGTGAAAGCTTCTACAAAGTGAGTGGACATTTCTAGCCACGGAGTACTTCGTCCGGAAGTTAGACCGCCATTGATGATATATATTACCGTGAACTTAATTATATTATTTATAGAATAATTAAAGTTAAACAAATGTTAATTATCTACCTAAGTTAACTAACTTTAATTTATAGTTATAAATATATACCTATAGGCTTATATAATATTAATGTAGTATAATAATATTAATATTAGTTTCCTTTAATATACCCTTAAATCTTACTTATTAAATAATTAATTTTAAAAAATACTAAATAATAATAATAGCTATATATTAATTAGTTATTAATTAATTAATAAATTCTTTTATAAGAG
>MDJU01000235.1:0-44411 GCA_001721665.1 Trichoderma pleuroti
GAGAGAGGAGAGAGAGAGAGAGAGAGGGAGAGAAACTGGCCCCCCATCTAGTTTTGAGGCGTGCTTCGTTTGTAGACCTGGAAATTGTGCAGAGTTGTTGGGCATTCTCTCAATGCCAACGGATGTGGTTGCGGGCGCAAGCGAGCGCATTGCGAGTCTTGTGTGTATCGGTATCGTTATTCTATGGTATGGAGAGTCTTAATCAATGTCCTCTGTCTAAGCTTTTTTTGAGTTGTCTCTGTCATGTCTCTGTCATGTCTGTCTCCCCAGCCCAATATGTGCCAAACCCCCGTCTAGATGTATAGTAGTGCGATCCGTACGCCCGTGTCCAACTGCACCACTGCGCCCTCCCCCCCCCAACAAACGTTGATCATAGTAGTGTTACAAAAATTCGTACAGCCAGATGGAATAGCATGCTTACTTGCAGATCTCAAATGCCAATCTCGGCTTCCTTCGGGTTGTCTGTCATTTATGACCGTGGGGTCCGTTTGCCAATATTCCAACCCCATCCACGAAGCACCTTGACCACCTTGGGCGTCACCGCCGCCGTCAAGGGCACCCGAAGGAAGATGAAGCTCTTGTGAATTGCGTACGCCAGCGCCAGCTGCGTTGCCAGGCCTGCCACAAGAAACCCGTTAGCTTCCTGTTGTCTCATATCATGCCATACTGTGCCCTCCTCGGTTGCAAGTTACACGCCTCGAAGAGCAGTCGGGCACAGTCCGATGACGTGGAGTCGTGCAAGACATTGCCAACGCAACAAGACATTCTCGGGAAAAGGGGGAGGGGGGGCCGTTCAAACTCACTGGCTTCTTCTTTGTTGCGCTGTTGCGCCTTCTCGACTCCCCAGCCCGCCATTTCCACCTTGTCGCTGATTTCGTTGCTGCCCAGGTGCTGCTTCTCTTCCGTCTTGAGGGATTCTCGCCATTCGTTCCACCGCGTTCGCACCGATTCGGGGATAAACTTGGAGACTGCGGACACGACGTAATGTTCGACTTGCCCTGTTTGCCATTCCCCACATCACATCAGCATACTCATATTCATACTTGTGCTCATCCTCATGCTCCTCTAGCACGGCATCGACGACTCAAAAACACACGTACCTATCCGCTCCGTCCCGACCACCCTCACCAGGAGGAAGCAGAACGGAAAGTCCAGCACGCTGAGCGCAAAGTAGACGCCGACGGCCGACCACCCGTACTCCCTAGAGAGCTTCTTGAACCTCCCGCTCATCGACAGCTTCTCCTGGGCTCCCTGCGCAGTGTTGCGCCTCCATGCTGAGAATACAAAGCTCCGCCTTTGCGCCCCCCTCGCAAAGCTGTCAGCTATCCTGACATTCGGTCGCATCGAAGCGCCGTGGCGCGTGGTTCCCCGCCAGGGCTGAATTGAATGTAACCTCGTCCATGATGTGCTGCTGCTGCTGCTGCTGCTGCTGCTGCTGCTCTGAGGCTTTATGACGGGCTGTGACGAGAATAGCCTTGCCCAAGCATCCCTCAATGCTCCATGTTGTGCCGTCGCGCCCTTGGCCGCCGCAAACGGTGTCGCTCTCGATTGAAACGCCGCTCGAATCATTTCGTAGGATGCAGCGAGTGCAGAGGCTCCTCTTTGTCCTCTTTACCCAGCGTAGTTGTTTAAATAGACCTCTGCTCCGTTCGTGAAAGGGAAAAAGAATGACGACAGTCTCTGGAATCCTCGCCGAACCTCGCAGAAGGAATCACCGGTGAGATGGAGATAGCGGAGCCTCGGAGCCCCAAGAGTCCGCACCGGCAGCAATTTCGTATGCCGTGTAGGTAGCTCAAGCCGGAATTGCCGAGAAAAATGCGTGTGTACGATGCCGAGAGCGCAGCAATGGCAATGGCTCCCCAAGACGTAAATAAGTAATGAAGAGCAACAAAGAAAATAGAGGTCAAGCCAATCAATCGAAAAGCCCGCTTTGACCTCTTGAGCAAACAATGATATTGGATGGTTTGTTGGGGCTGGTGGGGTGATCAAAGCATGAGGTAGCTGCAGCTTGGGGTTTTTTTCTTTAGCCTTGTAATTTTTTTTTCTCTTGCTAGGGCTGTTCCGACATTTCTCTGGCCGTCTGGTCACGATGATGTAAAAACACGGCTCTCCCCGATCCGGGTCCGTCAAAGGATCGGGGCAGGGATGAGGCGCGCTAGCAGGGCTGGTGATGCATATCACGTGCTGAAGCTCTGGGCGACGACGTTGAAGACGGAGACAAGGCTGTAAAGACGTGGACGGGGAATGATTGTAGACGGAATATTAATTTCTGATGAGTTTTGAAGACTGTTCTATATTATACGTCCCTTCTTTGGCTGGCTGACGATGCGTATGCCATGGCTTTGCTATCCACTCGTAGCCTCACGTGTCTGAAAGATGATGGTTCCAGGCTTGGTAGAAGTAGTTGCTCGGTAGTTGTAGCAGTTTATTAGAAAATGAGAACAGTCATCTTGAATAATAATACAGTGGTTTATGTCACCTTGTTCCATGCTTTTCCGTTAAAGTGGGAGATGTTTTTGGCCAAGCGTAGACGTGGCAGCCTTGCAACAACCCACGAGCATCCTACATCACAGCTAATACCTTTCAACTCCTGATATCAGATTCTTATTCGAAGATGCATACTACCACTCAGGCATCCATATTCTTGCTATTACAATATCAGATGTAGTACAGCAAGATATATGTCGTGTAATTAGTAACACTATATGGTTGCAGCCCATGAGCATCGAATAACATGACCAACCAAGCACCTCATGATCAAAACTGAGGCATGCTCGCAATATAAAATCTGCCTCACACATTCAGTAATTGCAAACGCGTCCTCAGTTGCAGCCTAATCGCTTGATGCAGTGATTCAGGGACACGCTGCCAGTGGCTCCTGCCACATGTTCAGTGGCATTCCCCCCCTGAACAGCTGCTTCGTCACCTGCCAAGTCCTCCAACATCAGGCCAGTCCCTCCCTAAAGGCTTCTGTGAATTAAATTCTGCCGCGCCTCGCACCATAGAGGTGCATAAATACGTACGTTTCCTCTTCTCACCGACATCGGCTCCTTTCTTCTTCTTCCTCCTCCTCCTCCTCCTCTCCAAAACATGGGCTCCTAACACTCTGCCCTTTTTTCGAGCAGCAACGCAACGCCCATCCACTGTACTTGGGCTCTTCCTTTCCGACAAGACAAGATTTTGCTTGCGCCTCGCCTTGCCTCGCCTTGCCTCTGGGACATGAAATCTCCCAGCTTCTTCGCCGACCGCCCTGACCATATGTATGATCCTGGTGGCCAGCCTTAGGGTTTCCAGAGGTTGCTTCCCCTGCGCAGATCTGGCTTCATCATCTGTCCTCCATCATCCAAAGTCTACTCCATCACGTGGGAAATTTTGGTTGCCAATCACGCCATTCACCATTATTTCCCCATTCCACTCGTTTGACTGACCGACTTCGATTCACTCGTTTTTCCTTTTGTCCTTCTTTTCGTCACTTTTTTTTTTCGTTTGTCTTGTTTTTTATACCGCTTGCCCTCTTTTACTGGCTCATTCACCTCATATCTGTTCCTCTTCTCGTCATTACGACTTTGAAATGGCGCCCCCGCCTCGAACGTATGGGAAGAAGAAAAGTTTGCTTGGTCCCTTGGGCTCCCGACATCGTTCCAAGGCCTCGGCCGATTTCCTTCCAGCAAAGAACCCCGGTAAGCCATTTCTTTATATGACACTTGATAAGATACGAAGCTAACTGGGAGGCAGATCTTGGTTCACAGTCTGTGAACCCCTGCTCCGACATCGCGAAGCGAAATTCTCGGGCGCAGAGTAATGATCAACCAACCAGCATTGAGGAAATTGCCAGCGCCTTACTCGACGACAGCAGTTCAGAGCTGTCGGTAGAAGACAACGCCATAGGACAGTTAGAAAAGGACGATCCTGACTGTTCAACTTCTATTCCACCAGTTCGCGAAGACTCTACACCAGAGGTTGGGGAACAACCCATCCTTTCTCATTCGCCAAAGTCGTTAAAGGAAAGATCGACTAGCATCAGTCGAGTACAACGGCCAAGTGCTCCGAGAATTCAGAAAATGTCCCCCAACAATAGGTTTGCAAAGTCCTCACGGCCTCGTGGAAACTCAACTTCATCTCCTAAACGCAAAGACTACAGCTTGATCCGCCCCCTCGCGGACCCTGTAAAAAAGTCGAGCAATCGTTCTCCGTACCCTATTGTGAAAGATGCCGAAGCAGTTTGCCTTCTTCCGCACAACGTCATGGATGGAACTCCAAGAATTCTCTTGCAAAGCGAGTCGGCCGGTCGGGGCCGCGCAGTGGCGACTAATGCCGACGAGATTCAGGAGAAAGTATGTGCCATGTTGGCGGCAACGGACGCCTTAAAGCCATCCCCTTCTCAGCCAAGAAAGTCGCCTATTTCCAAGATGACTCGCATGACTCCATCCAGAGTGTTGGCCAAAGTATCCAGTGCATGGGATCGATGGCAGGTCAAATCGTCTAGCGGAGGAGCAAAACCGCGTGCCAAGCTCACGAAGCCGCCCGTTCAAGAAGACTCCCCTAATGGCCCACTGACTTCCCATCCCGTGTTTGTATCTCCTGCCATCAAAAGAGCATCTTTGATTGACACGATTAAGATCCGTCTAAACGAGGGCGACAACCTCAATAGAAAGAAGGTGCAGCAAATGGTGGGTGGTCGTGTAGCTCGCAAGCCTGTTGCCAATGACGGAAAGACCCTCAGGAGCGGCCGATCCATGGACGATGACCCCTTTGCTGAGCCCGCTCTACATCATAGCCCAAGTGCTGTTGAAAGACGCCAACATTTGAAGATTGTGGTTGGATCCAATAGAGCGTCTCTGCTCATCATCGACCCTTTTGAAGCCGAAAAGGGATTCGAGAACAACCTCGAAGATAGGATCTTGAGTTCTTCCCCGGTCTGTGCATCCACGCCTCGGATTCATCTCCACAGGGTTCAAACTCCCACTCTTGAGGATAGTCTCGACGAACAGGGCTCCAAGCTGCCGACTCAGAATAGCCTAGAGAAGGTGACCACTGACTTGACCATATACCAATCTCAAGAAGCCATATCTTTCAGAAAATCCCCAAACCAGAGTGGGCAGATGAGGACGCTGCCAAGCACTGATTGCATCACCGTTGGGTTGGTGCGAGGCGGATCTTCCCTAGATACGTGCAGCTCAAATTGGACAAAGAAGCACCCATCCCCGAGCAAGAGGGATCTGGAGCAACTTGAGATAGCCTTTCGATGCTATAGCGAGCTCAAAAGACGTGGGATAGGTGAAGAGGCTGATGAACTCGCGGCGCACTATACACCCTCCTCTCGGTACTTGTCCCCTCGAGATACGAACAGGATGATGAAGGCTCGTGAAGAAGGTGTCAAATCCGTGTCTGGCTGTGAATCCCAGTCTCCCGCCAAATCGCAGATACGACGCCCGACTGATGATCTAAGACGTCATCATCAAATTCGCCTTGCTACCGTTTATCGGCCAATGATGCCGCAATCCGATGAGGTTGACGAGCTGCAGTAAAGCTCTAGGGTGAAGCCGTTTCTAGTGCGAAAAGGGGATTGGAATTGCAACTGATTCAACAAAATAAAAAAGCTACAAAAAAAAGGATTGAGACGGAAAACAGTACACAAAAGTTTGCAATAGACCCAGTGAGATGACAGGGCTTCCAGAATGGTTTCTACAACATGGGCTGCTCGTCCGGAAACTGTGCATTCAACGGTGCTCGCACAAGAGCCACATCTACGGTTGGCTTTGGCAGAGTATAATAGACTGGAGTTACAGGGAAATAATCGGCATGAATTTGGTGTTCTCAGAAATATCAAGGTAATTATTCAATAGATATTATTAATTTAAAGACAAAATGAGTGCGAGACGTTGCATCCATCCTCTACGGAGTTTATGGGTATCATTCTGTGCCATCATCATTTCGTGTAGTTGAAAGCGCCATTACAAAAAACGTCTGCGGCGGTTGTGCGATCCACGACCATCTGTGCCGCGCATTCTGCGAGTTCCAGCAGCCTGATTTTTTAATTGATGTTAGCTGTGAGGTCCTTTTCTTCTCCAACTGTTCACATATCGGTAACAAGTGCAAGAGATGCCGGTCATACCTTTACGCCTGGACGGCGAGTCAAGCTTCCCCTCAGCCGGGTGAGAGCTGCCGCTGACCTTGTCCTTGAGCGTGGGCTTGCGCTGGTGATGCACGCGAGGAGCTCGGCGGGAAAAAATGCTGCGGCGATGGGGGCGGGACGTGGTGGTGGTGGTTGTGTGGTGATGGCGGCGGTGGGTTGTGAGGGCATGATGGCGGTTTTGGTTTGTTTTTTGTTTTGAGTGTAAGTGATTTGTGTTGTGATTGAGTTTCTCTGTGCTGTGTGTGGTTTATGTGGTTGTGATGGAATAAAGGAATGGCATCATGGAGGGAAAAGAAGGGGGATTTTATATATCTGATGTAAAGCCCATTCATCTTACATGGAGACGAAGGGTCGATGCTGTGATGCAAGTGATTGTGGGGGATACCCTGCAGGATCAAAACCGACAATCACAACGTAATCGATGCGTTAACGTGTAATCGTGCCATGTAGACGAAATCAAGGTACTATTAGTTTGTACTATGGTTGGGCAGCTACACGATGGCTTAATGTGTGCAGACAATGCCTTGGCGATCTATGAAAAGATTGCTTCGAGGCCGTCAATTCTACGTCACCTTGTTTAATCAGGGATGCTGGGATCGTCGTTGGACCCTGTGGTTAAGGACGTCATTTGTGGCGCTGGAGGGTGGGTGTGGCTGGCGGTGCGTCACTGGGGGGACTTTGGATCGAGATGAAGCAGTTTGAGGATGGGAGTCTAGGCTTTTTCTGTAATAGGAAATTGGAATTCTTCAAGGTTCTAAGCTTGAATTCAGCTGTTTGGGTGGAAGTGGAATTTGGACATCCAAAGAGAAGTTTGAAGCTCTCGGTATAGCCATCGTAGATGAACCATCTATCATCTGCAAACTTGAAGCTTATAGGAAAATGAGCACACACGATTCCTCTTTGACCTCGGTAAATACAAACTGTTGTAATACTTGAATAATCCCCAAACCTCTCGACAGCCATTCTATCAAGTGCAAAATGTAGTCTTCTACCAGCCCTTCTTCTCCCAGAATCCCTCTTCCACTAGACATGCACAATCTCAAACGCAAGGGGACTTGAATGTAAAAAGAAAATAGGCACCTCGGCGCCTTGTTGTATTCTCCAACCCAAGGAGTTATAAAGACAAAAGCAAGCATTCTGTGTCGTAAAACTACTAGTCAATACTCCCGAGTACCTTGTGTATAGCAGGCCCCGTTGCTTTTTTGTTTCATTCCCCTCCCCCTTTCCTCCCTCATCCCTCATTTCATTTCTTCCTCCCTCCCCGTTTAGTTTATTTATTGTACAGCATCGATAAGACCAGATGAACATGAATCAATCAGCCAAACGCCGCCCAATGACACAAATTTGTCAAGTCATTTCTCTTTACGTCTTTTTCCCTCTTCACCCTGAACCCGCTTTTGTCTCTCCGTACCCTCTTCCCCTCATCACGTTTCTTCCTCCGCGTGGCCGTTTTACACGGCCTTACCATTAGTGCTAGTGTTGAGTTCGCCGCCCAACAGGGACGCGGACAGATTCATGGGAGGAATGGCCTTCTCTGCCTGCTCCTTGATGTGCTGGGCTTGGGCCGCTTCCAGAGCGGTGCGTTCCCATTCCGTCAGGCGATTCTTTTCAATGTATTGTGTGAGGAGCTTGTCCTCGTGATGCATGGCGTCAACCAGCTTTGATCTCATGCCCGCCTCAAAGTCACGGAAGCGGCTATCGAGGTGCTCTGAAAAGGCACCAAGAGCATCTTGAGGCGACATGGGCTTGAAGACACTGCTGGCAGTCTCTGTAAGGTTGCGTTAGCATTCTTTCTTTCTGATACTTGTCTTCTTGGTTCCACTCACGGTATTGAATGCAGTCTGAAAGCATTGCGTATAGCTCAGTGCTTGCCAGTCTCTCCACCACTTCTCGGTCATCCTTCAATTGCGTGTCGTTGATCTTTGACCAGTCATCCCGGATAAACAGCCGCCTCCAGATGAGCCGTTTAGCTTCCCGAAGTTCATCGCCATGGCAACTGCTCTCGGCCACCTTAAGAGCCAACCAAGACGGATGTGCTATTTCTTCTCGGGATTCTTGCGTGAGCTCCACGAGTGTCAACAGATCAATCAGCGTCATGGCGTCAAGAGCTTCATGCTTAAGCAATCTTTCCATGCCATCCTCGAAAACCTGGCGCAGAGCCTTTTGGCGTTTGGGCACATTTGCACCGTGAGCCTCCATGGCAAGGTTCAAGGCTGCTGCTTCGTCAACGGCATCGTAAGTACTGGGGAAAACCTGGGCGTAGAGCTGATCTTGGATCTTAACCGTAATGAGCTCCTTGTCAACCTGCGCCAGTTTCTGCTCGAGTCGAAGGTCTGTCTTGGGCTTGGAGCCCGAAGGCGGCGCCGTTTTCTCTATCTCGGCCAACAGGGCCAATTTTCCAAGGCTGAGCTCGATTTTCTTGTTCCACACTTGGTGCTCCTTTTCTAGAGCGAGATGGATAAGCGTCTCTGCAGCGTGGCCGACTTGCTGCTCTTGCTGAATGTCATTGATCCACGATATCCGTGCCAATTCAGGCCTGCTGCGAAGGAATCGGGTCTTGTAACCCAATGTCTCGAGCCCAAACGCCAACACAGCATCAACTCCGTGCTTTTCCAGCATATACTCGTAAACGGGGAAGGCGAATTCTTGACCATATCGAGTGAATCTTTCTTCCAGCTCTGCTTCCTTTCTCTTCTTCAAAACCCGCAAGTTTTGTGACTCGAAAGAAGTCAGTGTGGGCTCGCTGAGTATCAGCTCCAATTCTTCGATATGATCAAGTAGGATAACGGCAAGGCCATCTAAGCAGCCATGCTTTTCGGCGATAGTAGCTCCTTCTTCCCATTTACCTGCTCGTCCAAGGCTGATGGGTCTGTTATACCTTTCTTTTTGATATTCCTTGGCAAAAGTTTGGCCCATGGATTTCTGGTCCGGTGTCGTCTCAGCCCATCGAGCATATTCCAGAATAGAAGTGAGCATGCCATCAATGGCCGATGGAAGATCCTTGTAAATCTTGGAAATGATGGCAGGGTCTGGTTTGTTTGACGGCTTAGCTTTTTCATCTGCAGCTCTTGACCATTTCTGATACCATTGATCTGACAGCTCAACCAAACGCGCGACGTTGTTGGCAACGTAGTGGCATCCTGTCCATGGCTCAGGGAGGCCGTCATACCCATCACGCAAAATGCCCAGTCTCAACTTCTCGTCACCCAGCCCGTAGAAGGCAAGGTTGTTTTTGCGGAATTCCAGAGCTCCAAGCAGAGCGCATATGTTGATCTGAAGTGCTTCCGAAATCATCATTGTCACCTTGGCGTCATCCAGCAGCTTATCCTTATACAAGATCTTGATAACCTCATACGCCCATGCTACGAAGAGTTCAAGACGGAATATATCGTTGATAAACCAGTGTCGAATACGATCAACTTCGCCAATTTCAGCGCTGGGGTTGTGCTTTTGATCCTGATGAATAAATTCAACAATGTATCCGATCAAGCTCTTCTTGCTGTCAGACGGGCGTGCTGCGACAAAGGCCTCCTGTCGTTTCCAAAGGAGCGTTGCTACGTGCATTTTTTCAGCATTGTACAACAGACTCCAGCGGGTTTTGCGGTCCAGATGGGCACCAGTAGCCTTTAGGTGGAGGATGAGCTTCTCCAAAGCATTCGAGCGTGCAACAAGATTTTCTTCCAATGACGCAGGCAAGGTGGACATGTATGCGGTAGTCGAACTCAGAATCTCGTTGCTGACTTCTTGCGCCGCCTGCGCAATTTCGTCCTTTGAAAACGAAACTTCTTGGCGGGCACTGAAAACCAGAGGGTTGTTCTTCTTAGTGCCAAAGAAGACGGCCTGTTCGAGTTTCCCTTTGGCGGAAATCTGTGGAGGTTGATCGCTAGCGAATTTGTCCACATCCGTTGTCGCAATGCGAACGATTCCAGCTCCACGAACCATCAGTACCACGGCTGGGTTTTTGCTCTTGGCGCGAGCAGCTCGGCTTTCCTCGCTGGAAGAGGACGCATGCGACATTTCTTCAAATCCAGATCCAATAACCTCATGCACATTATCTTCACGAAAGTCGATGACATCCTCAAATGAAGGAGACAGGGTGTGTGTGTCGCTTTGAAGTTGAGAATCAGGAGACTCTGGCGATACTGCAATAGACGCTATTACTGCGGCACGGTCGAATACTGCGAAAGCCACGAGTGCAGGACGTGGCAGATAGAGCCGCGGCCGTACAGCCTGGATAGAATCCGCCTGGGAAATTGGTGTAGTGTATGAGGCAATTGGTCGGATCATGCCTACTTGGAATCTCCTCTGAGTTAAAATCACCTCCACGAGGGCGTAACGGGAGACGGCTCGGCTAGTCAAGCTAACAAGCAGTAGCAGTTGCTGAACAGATGGGTCGTCCGTAGATGTAGCAGCGCTGAGCTTGCTAAGATCTAGGTATTTGTGTTCCAGGCCTCTCGGAACAAAGGCAAAGTCGATGGCTTCGAAGGAGTCGGCCGGAAAGTCGTGGCAGAAAGGGTCGACTTCCCAGAGCGCTGATATGATGGACTCTCGGACCTCAAACTCGCCAAACGGTTCACTATGGCCTCCGCGGTGAACATTCCACGACTGCAGCTTGCCCTTGTTTGTCAGAGCAACTATATTCTTTTCACCAATTCTTGTGGATCTATCAGCTCGGACAGCTGCAATGTCCCCCTTAAGGCTTAGGTGCGAAAAGGCAGAGCGAATGGTGCCGAATATGCCGCTGGTAGAAGTCGAGAGATTGCTTCGTAAGAACTGAACAGAAATTGCCGGTCGTCCATGGCTATCTCGCACGTTCATGTAGGCCAAGCGCCCACTGTTAAAGGTTAGGAGAAATCCGGCGGTCTCTGCATTAGTGATGGCAACCACTCTTTCGCCCGAGGACATTCCAGAAATCTGATACTCGACGCCGGACCTGTCTTTCTTGATGAAGGCGAACGTAGCGGCGCTAGAAATGGATTCCCAGAAGACGACCTTGCCAGTGCTAGCCATAACAACAACCAGTCCAGGTTCGGTTGATGATGCAGAGGGAGAGACGAGGCATCCCACCGGGAGGGCATCGTTGGGCTTCGAGGAGGACGGGAGGGTGAAGGTGAAGGTCTCGGGAGATTGCGAAGTCGAATTGTAGGGCCAAACAACAGCGTGTGTAGGTGTAAGTGTCAAGGCATAGCCGGATGATGAGAAAATGTCGGCGTGTTGGCTCCCTGCTCCAGTTAGAACGCGATGCCGCATGTGCGAAAAAAAAAATTGAACAAAACATACCAGACCAGTCACTCCGGATTCTGTCTGGCAGTGCTGGCAGTTTGCTGACAGTATATGCATTGGTGCTTGTCTAAAGAAAAGGAAGATTATATTAGCATTCGACAATGGGGGAGTTGATGAAGAATTTGATGCGACATGGGGAAAGAGGATGAAGCTTGCGGCATACCAAAACGAGGCTCCCATCACCCTTTTGGGCGGCCCGATCGCCATGCTTGGGCTTCTTCGTCCGCACAATGAGCTCCTTGCGCAATACGGTCTGTACTGGAGGAGGGTTTTCGATGGCGACATCCTTCTTGGGCTCGACGGGCGTTGCAACTTTTTCCGGCCTGGCCTCGGCCATCTCAGGCTGGGCGTCTGTGTTGGTCGAAGTTTGCTCGCTCAGAGGCACGCGCTGTCTCTTGGATTTGGGAGCCGTGACGAGCTGCTCCTGGCTCTTGGGGCGCAATCGCCGTCGAGAGCGAGTCGCCGTGGCCGGGCCACCTTCGTTCGCGGATGGAGAAAACATGATGGTTGACGAAAAGGCTGGACCAGGCGATGGACTGGAATCTTGAGATCGCAGGGATCGCGCCGGGCGCGCGAGTCGCGATGGCAGCAGCTGATGGTGCCGGGGGTTTGCGGGAGATGGATTCGATGATGGAAAGAGACTCAGAAGGGCATGCCGAAATGCCCAGTCTTGGGCAATGAAGGATGCAAGATTGACCTCCACAGGCCAAAGGGCAAATGTGGTGTAGTGCGTGAGAGAAGCAAAACAGCTGCTTGGATTCGTTGGTTCTGCTGGCGGTGGAAAAACAAATGGGCAGAATCGCCAGCGCACGGAGGTGGGAACAGCAAAGGTACGTGAGCCTCCACCTAGTTGATACTACAAGATGAGGTACCATTCAAGTAGCGTTGCTCTGGCGCGCCAAAATATGGGCATCTGACGTACCCACGCGATACCTCAAGAACAAGTACCTGCCAAGCATTCAATGTATCAAAAATTACCTACATACCGAGTAACGACCAACAAAGAAAAAACAATCACACTGTCGTCAGACATCTGTGACCAGGAGAGAGAGAAAAAGTCATGGCTGGAGAACCGTGCACATGTACAACGGCCGGCACGTATTTTTGCCGCGATCAAAAGGTACTCCGTATCCCCAACACGCAATTCGTTTCGGTATTGAATACTGTGCAGTTATCTGGTTGTAGTAGCTCAATGGCATTGATCGACTTGATACAATTAAATTACGTGCAGTATTGATTCACCAACCACCTAAGAAGGCTGAGAACTGCTACTGGAGACGGGTGACTGCAGGTATGAGGATATTTAGCACCATCCAGGTACTGTAGTGGCAACAGCTCAGCTACTCCTGTGAACCTCCTAGGGTAAGCTACAGCTACTACTAGACAACTTCCGAGGTTGCAGAATTTGGCACTTGGACGATCTTTTAATGTCGATTAAGACAATCACATATCTAGCTGCATTTGGATGCTCTACACTGAGTTTATTGTAATGATTATTCTTGGACATCTCCTTCCTCATTCGCAGTCTAGAGTTTCTCGTGTATCTTTTATTTCCATCATCCTCCTGTATCTTCCCTTGCCGCAACCTCATTCCTATGCCGGACTGCCATAATGACAACTGAATAGATGGCAGAAACATCAAGCAAGAAATCTTGAGACACTATATGCTAAATGGCCACTTGTAAACAACTAGAGAGATGAGCCATATAATGAGCATGAGGAGATTTTCCACGGCCGTCATCATCACCGACCCTTTGGTCAAATACCAGTCTCTAGTTACCGCAGGTGTTTACTCTCCCGACCCGGCCCAACACCGCCTGGCACGCCATTTACACAAGATCTATGTCCGTATAAAGGACTACTCTCCCCAGGCTGAGTATCGCCAGCGGCTAGATCAAGTAGCCCGTCTCACCGAGCCTAAACAGCCGCCACAGGAAGAAACCGGAGAGGGCATCCTGGCACTACGCCACCACGCGATATGGCGGAATCCCATATTCAAACATCTACTCAACACGACCGAGGGCCGAGAGAGTCTTGCTCTCACCCGAGTTCTCACCAATCATCAAACAGCCATTGACATCGATTCTCCCAAGGGACTGTTTCTTTCTGGAGAAGTTGGCACGGGAAAGTCGATGCTTCTGGATCTTCTGGCCGAGGGTCTGCCAACGCAGAAGAAGAAGCGATGGCATTTCAATACGTTCATGCTCTACACATTATCGCAACTCGAGAATCATCGAAAGGCTCACCCCCAGTCTTCAGATGCAGCCGCAGAATATTCGCTCCTTTGGATGGCCAAGAAACTCATCGATGAGTCTCCAATCCTCTTCCTGGACGAATTCCAACTCCCAGATCGTGCTGCTAGCAAGATTCTCAGCAACTTATTCGTCACCTTCTTCCAACTCGGTGGAGTCCTTGTCGCATCATCAAATCGGATGCCCGAGGAGCTGCAGAAAGCTACGGGCGTTGATTACGCCCCGACATCGAGGGGCATCATGGGGAAGATATTTGGGAGCGCGACGCGCAATCGAGGCAAGCTTTTCGGCCAGTCGAGTGATTTCGCTGCATTTCTAGAGGTCCTCAAGGCTAGATGCGATTTTTGGCAGATGGAGGGAGCCCAAGATTGGCGGCGGAGAGAAGAGCATTCCAGTCCTGATGCTTCTGTGAATCAGTTGGAAGATGTCAATGGTGTTGTGCGTATCATCACCCCAACTGAAAAGGCAGAAGATGAGAGCAAGACTAAAAAGAGGCCACGCTACTATTATCTCTTTGACGAAGATGAGCAAACGTTTACTCAGAAAGTTCAAGAAGCCGTTTCAGGATCCAACAGCGAGCCAATCCCATGGGAGCCGTCCAAGCTCATCGTCTACGGGCGTCAAGTCGTTACACCGCTTCATCACAACGGCTTCGTGTTTTGGAATTTTGATAAACTCGTCGAATCCTTCGGACCGGCAGATTATCTCACAATGGCATCCACCTACCACACATTCATCATCGACCGCGTCCCCGTGTTGACCATACTAAGCAAAAACGAAGCGAGGCGCTTCATCACACTCCTCGACGCCATGTATGAAGCTCGCTGCAAGCTCATCATCCGCGCCGAAAACCCGCCTGACGACCTCTTCTTCCCCGAGACACCGTTATCTACAAGCTCACCAGGAGAATCTGACGAAAGCAGCAAGAATGCAAACACCGACGCCGACGACGCAACATACTCCGAAACCGTGGCTGAAGTCTATCAAGACCAAATCTCCCCCTTCCGTCCCAACGTGTCCTATTACGACACCAGATCTGCGACGTCAAAATACGACCCGGACCAGGATTCCGACTTTGGCTTGCAGAAGCGGCCAGTAGATTTTGGTAACGCGGGCGCCTTTACGGGAGAAGACGAGCGTTTTGCTTATAAGAGAGCGGCATCGCGATTATGGGAGCTGTGCAGCGCAAGGTGGCATGCTAGAACAGGAGACTGGTGGCAGCCGTTAACAATAGAGGCACGGCACTGGGAAGGGGGAGAGGCGTCGAAGCCTTATACAGTGAAGCCCATGGCGAAGCACACCACGGATAGCGCCGAGAAGATGGGGGAGAGCGTAGAGGTAGAAGAGGTAGCAGGACTATCGAAATGGAGAATTGAGCAATCTGAAGAAGCAGAGCGAAGGAAAAGGAGTGAGCAAAGGGAATAGATGGTATATATAGGTGTGTTATGTATCTAGCAGTCATGGAGTGCTTGATAGGTATAGACGGCTGAAGATTTCAAGAGATGTATTGAAGATGGACTATAACCATTACAAAATCCTACATGCCCTAGACAGCAAAACAAAGCCCGGGCCAAAAACCAAACGACATCTCGCAGTCTCGCTAGTTGTACACCATGTCAATCATGGATATCATGAATAGCCAGCCCACCCGCCAAAACGCCAATGCAAATGCCCAATCGCCCTACCCTTTATCACAGCCTCTCTCCCCCCCCCTTCATTCACAATATTTTCCTCCTATCCTCATCCTCACAGAGTCGTCACTCCCGGCGTCCACGCCTCCCCTATCCTCTTCATGTCATCCCCAAACTTCTTGCTCGTGATCCTCCGCCCGCCCTTCCCCCCCAGCGGCGCATGCTCGTCCGGATCGTAAAACGGGTTCTGCAGCAGCCGCACATACGCGCTCTGCATCGCCTTAAACACCGGCTTGATCTCCGAATCCCGCAATCCGGCGCCCACGCTCCCCACGGACGATCGCGCCGCCGCCGCCGAGGCCGAAGTCGAGGAAGCTGTCGATGCTCCCGCCGCACCGCCGCCCTGCCCTGCGACGCCGCTACCTCCCGCCTCGACGCGTCGTCCGCGCATGTCCACTATGCAGACCATCCGCACGCCGGTGTTGGTCTCGAAGCCATACGCCGCGAGGCGGTCGTCGATGGCGTGCAGGAGCCCAAAGTCGCCTGACGCAGTGCTGGTTTTGGATCGCAAGTCAAAGACGTCGATTGTCGAGGACAGCAGGAGGGAGAACTGCAGGGGGTTCCGGATCGGTGCGAAGCTGTTGGCGGTTGGCTCGTAGGAAGGGAAGATGGAGATGTGTAGGGGGTTGTTCTGCGGGCGCGATTTCGTCAGCTGCTGGCCCCAATCTTGTTGCGCTCTTGTGGCTTCTGGAGAGAGAGGAGAGGGAAATCGAGGCTTACGTTGCGCCCGATGACGCCGAGGCAGGCGACAGAAGGTATTGCGGCTGACATGGTTCGTTTGTGTGTGGTTTTGTAGAGGTTGCGGTTGATGTTGAGGTGCAGGAGCTTAGCTGCAGTGGGCAAGGATTAGGATGCACGTACAAAGTACGGCCATCTTGGTGGGGGTTGGCCTCGGTCATCTCTCAAAGCTTCACATTTCCAGCTTGACACAGTGACATTATTAATCACTGCAGCTGTAGTACAAGAATTGTCAAGAAAATGTCATTAAATAATATTACAATTCGCCTACAAAAAACACCCTTGGGCGCATCCGTCATGCCAATGTGCTCGCCATCTTCTGCTCGCCTCACCCTACCTACTCATACACGGAACCCTGGGCCTATATACCGGAACTGAGCTCTCCAAACCATCTATAAGCTGTCAGCCCTCATTCATCTTCATCATCTAAGATATTCGCCGTCTCTTCTAATCCTCGTAGCACCTCTTCGACCTCATATGGGTCTGTAATCGCCCACACGCCTCCTCCCTTGACTAGATCCTTTCCTCTCATTCCCACCTCCTTTCCGACCAGGTTTCTGCCTACTTTGCCGGGGCCGATACCAACCCATCGCCGGACTTTCTCCTCTTGGTCAAGGTACTTGATTGCCGCCCACCATCGAACCGTCTCGAGGCATCCTCTTGCCAGGAGATCCTTTAGCTGCTCCTTGCTTTGGAATGGTTTGGCTGAGACATTGCTTATGCACGGCATCAGTCCCGGAAACGTAACGATATCCTCGTTTTCTCGGCCTGGGACGCGGCTCTTCTTCTCCAGCAGCGTCTTCATGACGGTTACCGCGGGCTTCATGATGGGGCTGTGGAAGGGGCTGTCGCTGTGTAGCCGCACCGCTCGTGGGTCGTGGCCCAAGAACTGGCGAACATGGGCTATGAGCATCTTGATTCTCTCCATGTTGCCACTCAACACGATCTGATTCTTGCTGTTGATGTTGGCGATCAACACCTGCTCAATCGGTGGTACATCTTGGTTGCTCTCCGATTTGCTCCCATCGCTCGAGTGCCCAACGAAATCTCGAATCGCCTTGATCAAGCCTTGTAGATATTCCGGCTGGGTAATCACAGCCACCATGCCGTACTCGCCTCCATACTCTTGTATAGCCTTCTTCGTCGCCTCCGACATGGCAGCCGCGCGCCGCTGCACTAAATAGTAGCTGTCCTCAAAGGCAATGTATCCTCCAGCGACCAATGCAGTGAACTCGCCGAGAGAGTGGCCCAGCGTAAAGTCGAAGTGATCGACAACTCGAAAATTGAACTCGCGCTCGAGGATACGCAAGATGAAGATGGACGTGGCCATGATGGCAGGCTGGGCCATGGTCGTCTGGGTGAGCACCTTGGACGGGCCATTCTGTATGACGTCGGAGATTTTGAACCCGGCGCAGTGGTCAATCTCCTCGATAATCTGCGAAGCCGTCGAGGGAAACGCCTCCAGCCACGGCGACAGCATGCCAACCTTTTGCACTCCCTGACCTGTCCACTCGCGCAACGCTCGCATCAGTCACAAAGAGCTATCCCAACCTCGGCACCCGCACAGGCATGGAAAGCTCACCCGGGAAGAAAATCGCCGTCCGTGGCCTTCCAGGCCTGCTCGAGCTCCATCGCACTGAATGTCTGCCAGATGCCGGCGCGCAGCATCGCGAAGCCCGTGTCAGCGATGACGCATCTCGGCTGACCCTCGCGCTACGCCGGCAATGCACAACAGCACCTCCAAAGCGCTTCATGGCCTCGCGACGGCCAATGTTGGAACCACGGGGATTCGGCCTTCTCTCAGCTCGATGATGGCGCTTTATACGGCCAGAATCGGCATGACAGGGTGGATATGGAATGGCCAGATAGTGGAAGGGAAGTATTGTAGAAGCTCATCCGAGGATAAGGAGCAGTGACGCACCAGGATAAGAAGCACGTGGGGTATAGCGTTATAAGTGGCTGTTCCCGAGCTGTCACCGAGCTGTAGCATCTGCACTAGCAAATACTTTAGCCACGGCAACGCCAAAGGGCTGCAGACTCGGGCATCTTTAAGAGCTTCCGCTTACTGGATGCTGCAGCTGTTCGTTGGGGCAATTGAAATTGTTGGGCCCAAAGGATCTGTTGACGGCATTTATTGGTGTGCGGTTGCCAGGGGATGTCAATAATGGTAAAGTTGCTCCGGACTTGATTCGGGTATTGATCGACTTATACTATTCAAATCCCAACACGGAGCAAATGACATGGACTCCATGTGCCTCCATACTTAGACAGGGATACTGCTAAATAACAGTGGCGAGCAACGCAGTCCAACCTCAGTCTAGCAGTCTATTAGCAGCGAATCTCTACTCCTCCCTTGCTAACTGTCAGATACTTGACGCCCTTGTAAGGCTTCACACCCTCACCCAGCCCTCGGCTTTTCCTTGTGTCTATTACAATGCTCTCAATTTTCAATCCGCTTGCCAGCCAACCCTTGACGGAAAAGCTTACAGATGCCGAGCTAGGCATCAGAATCTTGTTCTGCGCTACCCTCTTAGGGTCCTGTTCATCATCCGCGCCCTGCTTTTCCTTGCCCTTTTTGGCAGCCGGTGTGCTTTGGTATGGCTCGTTGTATGAATAGTCGGTGCCAAACCCGAATCCCGTGGGATCAAACTCTTCCCCTTCATCGTCATCAGCTAGAGACCCTACTACCGTACACCTCAATCCAAAATGAGACGTCGGGCCAGATATCTCCTTTGCGGGGATGTGCCACTCGAGTCGCCCCTCGGCCCTGTTGAAACTTGCATCCCCCCTAGACGGCCTGATATCAGAGAGGTTTCTTACGTCTTCAGGCAGAGGAATAGTGACTGTCAAGTCATCTAACAGTGGCGAGCTTGGGGTTCCAGGATGCGGTGATGACAGCCGTCCAGGGATTCCAGGTACGCCCGCGCGCCCTAGCTGGCTTGCCGCTGATGATGAATTGGGGGTGCCAAAAATCTTGTTGGTTTGCAGCCTGACTTCAAATTCGGACCCCACAGGCCCAAGGCCGGTTTTCATCTCAAGGTTAACGGGAAGCTTGAGATTGTTTGAGTTTACGCTCCCACTCTTGCCGCTTGTAAATGGTAGCAGGTCGACCTCGTAGCCAGCCAGGATGAATCGTCCATCGGGTGGTATAAAGCTCAATTCTCCGGGTCGTTCATTCCACTTGTTTAGCCGAACGCATGGGTGGAAGACGGGTAGTTCCATGATGCCACCGATATTATGTTTTCCTGATGGACTACTCAGGGTCACTAGAACATCTGGAACGCCCGACACCTTCGATGTAAATGCAATTGTCCCATTGGCAAATGCGGCCAAAGGCCTTCCTGAAGGAGCAAGCGTGACGGAGAGGGTTTCGACGACATCGGCGTAGAGCTCGTTTGACGTGTGCCGTACGTTGGCCCGTCTCCAGGGAAGCGCTGGCGTGTTGGAGGCTATCAGGGATGGTGTGTTTGAATTTGTGTTGAGTGGGTTTTTCCTATGCCAAAGTTAGTCGAGATAAGCAAACCTATCAGCTGCCGAAGTGTTATATAGGTCTGACATACCCAGGCAAGTTGATGCTGCCCAGCAACTTATCGACCCAGCCTTCCATCTCCACCACTTCTCGTAGAGCGTTGGGCTCCGTCGTACTGACGGTCCCCGCATCACACATCTCCGTCAGAAGCTGAGCGACGACATCGTAGTTGTTTTCTAGCTTGACAGCCAGCAGCGGCGCCCCCACAAAGTCTTCGAAGGCGTCCACAATCCGGTGGAGGAATTCGAGCACGAGGAGGGGTTCGATTTCGGTCGATGAGGTGGCCAGAAACAGAAGATTAGAGTGCGTCAGGCTAAAGACGAGCGTCGGAGGGTTTGCATTGGGGAGGTAGATCAGGCTCGGCCGAGGAAACGGATGCTCGAGGTAGAGAGACAGAAGGTGGGACGCTGAGAGGGGCCGTCCCGTGTAGGTGTGCGATAGAATGGGATTCCTACACCTGTCAGCAGTGCTCGGAAGGGCCTGACGGGTGCTGTGAGGTTACCTGTTGTCATCGTAGATGTGCAGCGCTTCAATAACGCCGTTCATGGTGACGGCTCAGCGCCTTGTCCAAGGTTCAATGCCACAAGCTCCAGCTATTCAGTCGCGCAACTAAGCATGACGAAGCCCGGTGGTGGGTTGTGCTGACTAACGCAGCTGCGCCAATCACCTCACGTCGCTGCACAAGCTGCTTGAAAACCCACCATTATCAGGCGTTTCTTATCGAATTGTCCTTGATCTTGCTTCGAGTTTGAGCGCCTCAACTACTGAACCAGCGGCTTCTTCAACATGGCCGGCGACAAGATTCCGACTCTTCAGTCGCTTGAGAAGCCGGAGCGGCTTCAGGACATTTTGCGCCAGGACCGCGGCGATGACTGCTTGAGCTGCAAAGTGATAGGTTGGTAATGGTCTCATGAGAGCAGTCTCATCTGGACAAGGAAAGGCTGACAGGGAAATAGGGAGTGGTGCATTTTTCTGCCTTGCGGGATATAGCTACTTCTCGGGCATGTCGCAGCTCGAAAAGCAACGGGCTGCCATTCTTCAGAGCAAGTCCATCTTCGGCATGAGGAGCCGGAGGTTTGGCATCGTCACCATCTCGGCCGGTCTCGCATGGATGGGCCTCTGGAGAGCTCTGAAATGAGAAGGAGGCATTGATGTCTTTATTTGCAGCTGTGAGAATGCGGTCGTTCTACCTCTCACGTTGCACAAACTAAGGGGATCTACGATGTACATGCCTTGCAGGACACGATGAATGACCCCGGATGAAGGAATGAGCTACACCCTGCTTTGGCGCCATTCGCTCATGAATACATGTACGAATGCCAGTATTGTGTCCAAACGGCCATGGCTCATTGGATTAATATCAACAACCGTCCTTGTATATATTAGTGTACTACCTCATGTATGATTAAGTATGGGCATATGGAGATGATTTCTCGGAAAACGGCGCACGCGATCTCAGGTCATGGGAAACAAGCTACCTAGGTAGATACACGGATTGAATTATCTCTTCTCTTCATTTGGCTCCCACATCAAAGTTGGATTGCACGTATTCTGTAGGCACGCAAGAAGTAAGACGTGTCACCGTACAGCTACTGTCGCATGGCATTCAAGTCCGATATGTAGTAGATACAACACCATTTTAAAGAACTTTATTTACAATTCATCTAGAATTCTAATTGTCCTATCTGAAAAAAAAGACTTATTTAAATTTCCGTGCTAATATTGTAACATTCGCTCTGGCAGCCTCGCCGTATTTGCTCTTTGGTGGCTCATCAAACAAAAACCAGGCCGCCGGCACCAAACACCGGCCCCACTTTCAACCTTTCATACCAACTTTTTCATACAAACCCAAAGATCAACTCAAACGACTAAATCAACACAAAGGCATCAATCCAGCACACAGAAGCACAAGAATCGTATTCATCCACTGAGAGACAGCCAGACCTAGTCTCCTGCAGGCTAGCCGCCAAATATTGGCGCCCTTTCGCCTTTCAATTTCTCACACAGGAAAAACAAGTGAAAAAAAACCAGCAATCTCACAGCCCGCCATGCCCATCACAATTCACAACCCGCAGCCAAACGCGCCGGCACCGCGGCGGCCGCGTGCAGTAGACATCGATATGGATATTCCCTCAGATTCGGAGTCAGACTCAGAAAATGGCGGCGCAGCGATTGAGGGCGACATTCCCATGCACGACGGCGAGAGCATGCATGTGGACGAAGAGGATGAAGATGAAGAGCAAAGCGACACTAGAGACGAGATTCTCACTCCTGGAACAGTAATCACGTCGAATGCTCAATGGATGCGGTACGACTCCCCTAGCTATCTCGCCTATTCTCTCTATCCTTTCCTCTTACCTTCTTCTTCCTCAATCTCTACATTAACTGGTGGTTTGAGCATCAACAATACATCTTCATACACACGAGAACATCTGCGCTCACAATACCAAAACATTTTGAATCTTCATCATTTGCTAACCCGTCTCAGTGGCCACGGCACATATGTTCCTCCAAACACTACTTCCATCACCTCTTCTCTTGCCGGCACACTCACCCGCACCAACAAGCTGCTCTCAGTGCGTCCCCTGAGGGCGCGCTACAACCCCGAGATCGGTGACCTCGTTGTCGGCCGCATCGTCGAGGTCCAGGCCAAGCGCTGGCGCGTCGATGTCGCCGCCGCCCAGCTCGCTATCCTCCAGATCTCTGCCATCAATCTCCCCGGTGGCATCCTCCGCAAGCGCACTGAGACGGACGAGCTCCAGATCCGCAGCTTCTTCTCAGAGGGCGATCTCCTCGTCGCCGAGGTCCAGCAGCTGCATCAGGACGGTGCGGCGAGCTTGCACACCCGCAGTTTGAAGTACGGGAAGCTGAGGAACGGCGTCTTCGTCGCCGTCGGCGGCACGGGAGGCGGTGGAGGCGTGGTGCGTTCCAAGCGCCAGCTGTGGACCATGGAAACGTCCAACGGAGGCAGCAAGATTGACGTCTTGTTGGGAGTCAACGGCTACATCTGGATCAGCAAGCACATTGAGAGCGACGTCGCGGCCGAGGCGGCGGGTATCAACCGCATGGAGGAAAGCGTCAGCTCGCAAATCTATTCGAGCCAAAACAACCACATCGACGTCCCCACGATGAGGGAGATTGCGCGGTGCAGGAGCGTGATCCTCGCGCTGGTGGAGAACGGGGTCAAGGTAGACGAAGACACTGTGACGAGGGGATACCACGAAGCAGTCGAGTTTGGAAGAGAGTCGGCAGACGATGACATTTACCTGGGAGGAGAGCGAGGGAAAAGGCTAGCTGCGGCGTTATCCGGACGATAGAAAAGGGGTAGAAGTAACAAAAGCTGTAATGTCGATGCAAAATACAGGACGTTGTCCAACTTCAAGAACTGTTCCAACTCAACGGCAAGACCTCTTTCGTGTATTGTGTCTCACAGGTTGATAATGACTCGCCTTTTTAGACAATCAGATACGTCTAATTCTTGATCCTCTCCAGGTTTGGGCGAACGTTATGATAGACTTACGCTGCGTGCAAAGATTTGCTCCTATACATATCACGGGTAGTTCACTGTTCAATTGCCCACTGATCATTCCGCCACACATATCCATCCATGTATGATGGCCACAGCAGTCTCGCCATCTAAGAGTTTGCTCATCTACTAGCCATTTTGTAGAGTTTGAAAAGTCGTTTGGCGTTTTAACTCGCCGCGTAACGTTTAATCTAAGCCGCTGGCAGTAAGTTTATGGACACATCATCTCGACAAATCATACTCTTCTGTTACTTTGATAAATGATGCCGTTGCCCTCAATTGCTAATTGCTCCCTCTCTTCTCATCTCTCTCTCTTTTCCTTAAGAAACAATTTTCAGAAAACGCCAAGGACAGCTTCATTCTACTGCTCTCCAGCTATATCCTACTTTTTTCTTCTTCTTCAATCTATTTTTACCTCCCACAATCAACATGAAACAAAATGAAGCTATCGCAACCTGTCTGGGGACCATCCGCACAAGTTTGCAAAAATATTTTCAAAGATATTGATCAGCTGACCCAGCGTATCTCGGCGGCCGAGCTCCGCATAGCCATGCTTACGCTGGCGTTTGAGCAAGGAGATGACGAGAGTGAAAGACAAAGGGAGGGGCTTGAGCAGGATTTGCTTGACTGCTGGCAGCTGACGGGTGAGATTGGGCAACGTCTGGTTGAGTGTGAGCAGCGCGAGACAATGGTTAGGGATCATGTTATTGCGTTGAAAGAACACGAGGGGTTGGATTGGCCATCGGAGTCTGATCTTTGATTCACTATCAGGGATTTATGGATATGGAGATATATGTGTCATGCGCTCGGCTACGGACTTTGGGATGCAGGGATGCTGGATTGGTCACTACCTAGTTGTACCTAGTTATATAGATGATATTATGAAATAGCAGACAAGGTGTCTTGTAATAATACATAAAGGTGGTTGACAAACCACAGTATCTCAGCTTTCAAGCTTTTGGAGAATACTAAATCAGAGAAACATAGGGGTTACCAGATAAATCCCAGCTCACAATAGGCATTGCGTTTGACACAAGCTTATTTCTTCACTTTACTCGTCTCTTCATTCACAGTCCTAAAGAGTTGCGTTTCAGACCTAGTGTGACAGCCAAAGCAATAAGAACCCCCCACCTGAGAGCAAAGTTGGCCGCGTTCTTGGAGCCTAAGCTCAGCAGCACGGAGATCCAATATTTCAAGCCCTTGACGAGCTGGCCGTTGCGGTCAAAGTTGGGCTTCTTCTCGGAGATGCGGTGGTGACGCTTCAGCTCGCTGGCCGAGTAGGGCATGTATCTGACGCGCAGCAGCTTGTCCGCCCAGTTTGGGACCTTTGCAATGGAACGCTGGTGGCTAAAGGCCTTGAAGGAGTAGTAGCCGTGGTAGTTGCCCGTGCCAGAGGATCCAATGCCGCCGATGGGGGTTGGGTTGAGCATGGCGTGGAAGAAGCCGTCATTCATGGTGGCTCCGCCTGACGTCACGCTGCTGATGACTATAGAAGACGTTAATATTTTCTGTTTTCTCAACTGATAAGGCGGAGGGAGTTGGAATGTTTTGTAGAATGACGCACCTTTTTCGTTTTCCGCATCCGAGCCAAAGGTGAACAAGGCCAATGGTGTTGGGTCAACCTGATTGGCCATGTTGATGGCCTCATCCAGGGTATCAAACGGAATAATAGACCAGATAGGGCCAAAGCTCTCCTCCACCACCATGCTGTCGTTGATGTCGTCAACCAAGACTACTGTGGGCTCGATGAAAAAGTCGGTCTCGTCCATGGATCCGCCCATGACGATCTTGCCCCTGGAGTTGTCCAGCATCTTCTTGATGCGGTTAAAGTGGCCCTGGTTGACGATGCGGGAAAAGTCGGGGCTTGCCTTTGCTCCCTTGGGCATGAATTCGGCGTATTGCTTCTTGACCTCGTCGATGAACTTGTTGAGGACGCATCGCTCCACGAGCGCGTAGTTGTGGGAGAGGCACACCTGACCAGCGTTCAGGCACTTTTGCCAGAGCAGACGCCGGGCGGCAATCTTGAGATTGCCCTTTCGGGTAATAAAGGCAGGGTTCTGGCCGCCCAGCTCGAGGAGCACGGGCGTCAGCGTCTCGGCCGCCTTTTGGGCAATGATGGTGCCCGTCCGCTTGCCGCCGGTGAAGACAATCTTGTCAAACTTGTGCTCCAGGATGTGTTTCGTCTCGTCGATGCCGCCGTTGAAGCAGACGTAGCTATCGGGGTCTAGCGCTTCGTCCATAATCTTCTTCAAGACCATGGCCGAGTGCGGCGATATCTCGGACGGCTTGAGCACAAAGGTGTTGCCGGCCGCAATGGCACCGACGAGGGGCGTCACGTTGAGCTGGAAGGGAAAGTTGTAGGCGCCAATGTTGAGGATGACGCCCAGCGGCTCGTTCTGGATGCGCGGCTTCATGGCCCAGAACTGCACGGGCATGTGGGGGATGCTCTCGTCCTTGATCCATTTGTCCAGGTTGTCGACGGCGTCCAGACACTCTTGCTTGCACCAGTCGATCTCGGAGAGGTTGGCCTCGAACTTGGACTTGCCCATGTCCTTGTTGAGGGCCAGCTCAATCAGCTTGGCATTGTCGACAATGGCCCAGTAGAGGCGGCGGATCTGCTGCTTGCGGTACTCGACATTTCTTGTGCGACCGGATCTGAAGGTGGCGCGGACCTTGTTGTACTGGGCGGTGATGTCGTCGAGGGCCGTGAACTGCAGCGGCGGGATGCCCGTTGTATTGAGCGCCATGGTTGAATGCCAGAGAGCTGTCTTTGTAGCTTGCCAGGCAGCTGGTTAGTGCTGATAGTGCTGATGGTAGCAGGAGCTGGAGCCGAATTGAAGCGTGTCGGGTGTGTCGCAGCGCAGGAGCTGGCTGTCGAGATGTGATGGATGTAGATGCAAAGTTGCTGTGATGGTTTTTTTCGAGCTGAAGAATGGTGAAACGTACATGTACGGTTATTGGTTGCCCCCATGCATCGCAACCCAAGTCAGGCCGCGGCAGAAGCACCTCTGGCATGTGGAATGGCAATCAATCAAATTAAAGTGTCCGTTACACAGAGCAGAGTCTGGGCTGGTGCCCGCGGACTGCCGTTAGTTGTGCTCGCATTCGCTCCATGCTGGCCTTGTGCCTGTTCCAGGCTAACGCAGCGCCAAAGACGTTAGTCGCGCCAGCTGCTCCCCACGTCTGGGGCTTTAGATACACGAACCGATTGGAGCCTTTGGGTATTTTTTTTGGCTTTACTATGCGAGTGCGAGCGACGCCAGTTGGGACGCGGACTCCCGGCGCAAAGTGAATGTCCGCTTCACGGTTCAGAGTCTGGAACGCGGCTGTCTCTGGCACATACAGCATCACGTGGCGTCAGAGGTACATGTACATGCACGAGTACACGCAATCTGATACGTGCATTCGAGCTCCAGCCGAGGCATCAGATCAAATACCCAGATTAACCTTGGTACGGAGTGGTGTAATAGCTAACCAACCCCGCATCGAAATGAACCTAGCTGAGAAGGGGAATACTGCATCAAGGTTAGGTTCATGTTGGTAATCCCATTGGATCTCATTACAAAGTAACCCTCTACCAGTTGAAGGAAGCTGTCGTGATGTACCCAAGCAACCAAGTAGGGTCTTCTCTCACCACAGCAGACAAACTGCAATCGCAACATCTCTTCAGTTGGATACCTTAGTACCTGGTAGTTGTGGAAAATGGGGCATCGAAGCCACTGCTGAGCAACTAACCGAGCTGTCAGTTTTGAAGTCTGACCTCAGATCTTAAAGATGACCCTCTCTTGGCAGCTTTCGTTGTGCCTCTGTGTGTGGCTATTTGATGCCATGATATCGCCTGGGTAGAAATGTACTGAATAGAGCAAATAAGAACTACATACAACTACATACGCTCTCTACCTACACAACCACCCATTCATCTGAATCTCTTGTCGACTGCCACGCCGCTTCAACTTCCCCCAATCCCATCCTAACTCTAAAGTAAACCTTCCTCGGTATCATCGGACAGTCGTGAAACTGCAGGGTCGGCTGCGGAAGATGAATATCCGCCCCCTTCTCCAGAAACAGCTCAACCATGTCCCGGTGTCCCAACTCCATGGCCGCCTCAATCACCCTTCCGCACGTCACATCTATAACCTGGAGAGATCGGTGCTCTCCGTGAAGCCCATGGTATCCCACGTTAACATCTGCGCCATGTGCAAGCTGTAATTGCACCAGCTCCATGTTGCCCAGCTTGACGGCTCGGACAAGGGGAGGCATGTAATCTTCATTGTCTGAGATCTCGGGAAAACAGCAACCCCTGGGAGGAGGAGGTCGATCAGAGTCCTCAAAGTCGCACTTGGCGCCGCTCGCTAACAAGATACCGATGACAGCCGTATCCTTTCGACCTACGGCCCTTCCCAAGGCTCTGGTGAGATCAACCCTGTCGGCGACCTTGGCCAGGATGGCAACAAGTTCCAGATGACCTTTTTTAACCGACAAGAAGAGCGCAGTTCCCCACGTATCGGGGACGCCCTCATCAACGAACAATTGCAGTAGGTTCGCGTCTTCCTGCTTGACAGCAAATTCAAGCAGAGTTGGTGCCCTCTGAAAGCCATAAAGCTGAACGTTCAAATCCATACCGCCATATTTTTGCAGAATCTGAGAGATCAAATGCGTATATCCAGCCTTCAATGCCGCTTCAAGTGCATCCTCTTTCTGGATCTGACTAGGCAAATTGCCGACATCACCTGTAGAGGAACCATCGTGAGCTTGATTCGAAGGCTGTCTTGGAAAAAATGTCTGCGGCACAATGAATTGTCTTGCGTTGTTGGAGCGGTTGTAAAAGTAAAAGGCTTTGGTTTCTTCGTCCCAAACCAGCTCCCAATCCGGATTGTCATCAATAGGTATCTTGACTGCTGGAGAAGGAGGAGAAGGACGAGGCGGGGGAAGAGAAGCCGCAGCACCACGGAATTTCCCTTGCCTCATTTCTATAAACTTTTTATTATAGTCTACAGTTGCTGGCCTTGTTATTTGGCCCGTGGCTATCGAGCTCACATAATGGGATCCTTGATTAAACTGTTTCATGACTTTAGCTTTAACAAGTGCTCGCACTTTGCGTGACTCCATAAAGGGCACCGTAATCTTGGGAGGCTTGAAATCTGGATGATATTCACGCAGCCTAAGCCTATTCCAGTCAATACAGTCGAAAAACGGGTGTTCTTTGATCTCGCTCGCCCCTCGTTTCGCACCTAGTCGCTGCTCAGGGTTACGTTCGAGAAGCCCGGCCAAGACATCTTTTGCAGATGATGGCAGAGAATTCGGATACACGATGGCCTCACTAGACGTAATCCTTTCATGTATCTTCTCGGTGCTTTCGGCGTAAAATGGTGGTACTCCAGTTAGCATTTCGTAAAGAAATATTCCCAAAGTCCACCACCAGCGTACAGATGCTTTACTATGCAACAGTTGCTCAGGAGCAGGATACTCCACGGTGCTGTGGGCAAGTCTTTCCGTATCCAGATGATAGAGACTAAAGTCGCAAAGGACAACATGTCCTATAGAGTCTAGCAGGATATTCTCCGTTTTGGGTCCGCGATAGGAAGGGTTAGACCGCAGCAAGCTTTCGAATGCGCAAAGAATCTCTGCAGCATAGAACCGACATCTATCAACATCAAAGCGCCGTGGTTTCTGAAGGTGATAAAATAGTGGCCCTCCATGAATAAGTGGTGCATGTAACTGTAGCCCCTCGGGAATGGGAGCAACAAACCCGAGCGGTGCGATGAATGGCTTGTCCGCCTGAGACAAGAATACATGACTTGGGACGTCGACATTGACGAGTTTCTTGCTGGCGTAAAGCAGATTTGTATCTCTCTTTTCTACATGGAAAATGTAACAGTCGTCCGAGCTACAGCTCTCTCCAAGGCATTGCCCTTGGGCGACCGCTTGTATCCCCGGCGTCGCGGTCTTGGTGTATTCAATCTCAACACAGACTTCTCCAGTGCCCTCTTCGATTTGTAGCCACTTGGTATACTTTTTGTCTTCGAGCACTGGCTCAATTCTAGTCTCTCCAAGAAAAAAATCGCAACTTCCACTACTGTAGCCAGGATGGCGCAGGTAGAACCTCAAGACCAACTCTGCAGCACGAAAGACATCGAATTTCAGGTTGTGAGATCCTAGGTTTATCCACTGCAGATTGGTTGCTGAAGCTGAACACGAACGTGCATAAGATTTGTCATACTCTACAATGGCATAGAGCATCAATCGGCCGTTCTGATCGAGCCACGGTCTCTTGGATGTTTCGGCTTGTGTCAAAGAAGAGCCACTTTGAACGCTGCTAGGAGCTTGATGGTACTGATCTGGTATAGAGAAGCCATCGCCACGAGAAATACGGACAGCCAAAATCCCCGGCCAAGGCTGATTCGGCGAGTGGGATGCAGACACATACTCGGTTGTGGCTAGAAAAAGTATTAGTGGGATGTTCCTCTTGCATACACATACCGGTGAAAGCAATCCATACCGAATATGTCTTCATTTGTGAGACTGGAAGTCCTATCCTTCGCATCTATCAGATTGTGAGCCATTTCACATTCTTGAATCGCCGAATACCAGTATCGAGTAGTATCAACAGAATTGTGATTCTAGAGTTCTTAATCATAAAACAATTCGCGTGCCATTCCAAGATAGGCCCAAGTATAAGTGAAAGCCGGAACAAAGATTCAAGATGCGAGGCCATTCAGCATAACGCTTCAAATCGACATGAGATAACAGGGCGGGGGCTATGTCAACAAATATTCAGCAGCATCGTCACGCTACGGCAGGGAGTAATAGCCCGGGCGGCTATCCGAAAATACCCAATAAAGATTCAACGAGAGACACACACAAATGCCACTATCACTACTAAATACGATACAAGACCCTTCAAGTCAGGTATACTCATCGTATGAGGTAGATGTAATTCGCATGTACATCCTCCCGTGCACATAATAGCAAATCACAGTTGTGGCCTCATCGAGTTGTAGAAGACGAATCTGGGCAACATTTTATGAACCCAAGTCTTTTTATTACTTCAGGGTAACGACTCAACGGCAGTACCAACCCTCTGGCAGATGCTCCCAGTTCTTCTCACAAACGCAAACTACAGTAAGCTGATGCTTAGATGCACTCAGGCTGATGATGGAGTACAGTCCCTGTTCCACATTGCGCGCCACCTTGATTAACATCGAATCAATGTCTTCGTGCGGAGGAATCCAGCGGAACGTGGTGAATGTTGATTCAGCATACATGTTGTGCCAAATACAGTCGATGCCATGAATTGTGTGAACGCCATCTTCAATGCTGATGATGGGTTGAGATTCAGGCTTTGGATGATCCCCGCCGGCTGTGACTGCTTGTTCGGGAGTTGATTCTGTTTTGTCCAACAACACAATATCCTCATTTGTGTCACCAGGCACCGCGTTATTGGACATGGCGCTCATTCAGCTGCGTAAGAGATTCTCAGGTAAATGATGCAATAGCTTGGCGAATTTGCTAATAAATGAAGGTAAGAGTCTTGGTATGCCTTGAGAAAGCGTGTATGTTTTTGTTATTCCAATACTTTTTATTACCGTTGTTGGCGGTTTAGGAGATATTTGAGTGAAGAGAGCTTGTAGTAGAGGACTGTAGAATCACTCATAACATGAAAGCAAGAGAGGCATGGTTACTGGAAACAATAATCAGAACTAAGCCAATTGAGGAACTGCAAAAAAAGTAGACAGCAGGCAACACCCAAGGCAGCTCCAGAGACTGCATGTAAGTGGTATGGGTGGATCATCCTCGTCATCATCACCACCATCAGAGTCCAATAATGTGTTAGGTCGGCTATGACTCACGGCTACGGGCCTCTAGTAGCAGTTCAGGTATGTGTACCTCGAATTTCATCATCATTCAGACAAAAGATATTCGAACACTAGGCACCGTAGACACCGATATACCTATGTGTCCGACTATGATTACTTTAGAATCGTTCTCCACGGACTAAGACGTGGTGTGGATGGTACAGTGCGAATTAATTATTCAATAAGATTGCCTCATAACCCTACCAATTATCCATCTCAGTTGTGTTTCACTTCTGACTCCAGAGTCTTGTGCGCCTAGCATTTCAGGAGTCTCTTCAAATGGAGATTTCCCCTTTTTTATTACTGTATTCTATATAATTTACAGAAGGATTCTCCTCCAACTCATCTAACACAATATATGTTCATGTTACTATTAAATCACAATATAGCAATACCACCAAGTTCAGGTAAAATGCAACAAAAGTCTTTTTTTTGTTTAGCACCTGGAATAATAGTCAACATGAATTTTCAAACACTGAGATAAGTGGGTGTTCGTTCTGGAATGTCGAGGTCCAAAGACTCCAAGATTCCATTGTCGCAGCATCAGCCCAGCTATCGGTCGAATCCCTCTATCAAAGTTTCCGTTTCGTCGCTACAAATTCATTTAGTTTTCTTCAACCGATAACAGCTTTTCCCCTCTTTCTTGGCCGAGTCGCCTTGGCATTTCACGACAGTTCTTGTTTCCCTTTGCATGTATAAGAACCAGCCACCTCGGCATTTCACGGCGGTTCTTGTCTCATTTTGCATGTGTGAGACCAGCCACCTCGGAATTTCACCGCGGTTCTGTCACCTTGGATACCTTTTAACAGGTCATCTACTTCAATCAGCTCGGCCTGTATAAAAACTAGTAACAGTTGCCTTAGAAGGTAAGTGACAAGACCAATATTAGAAGTTAAGAACTATGTTTAACTAGGTATATAATGGAGTCAATAGTAGCTGCATATTAGACCTAGTCTATGCCAGTTTAGGTGTGTTTTGGAATGTCGTAACTCAGAAGAGTAAAATCTGATACAACGGAAGTATATATTATATCAATAGGGGTGTCTTCATTATGATGGCGAAACGCAAGTGCAACAAAAGGGCTTTCAGCCTTCAAGCCGCTTTGTACAACCGATTGGATAATAAAGTTATTAACAAGAATAGTCATGCCTCGAATAGCATTCGTCAGTGGCAAAGGGTATTACTATTCCATTGAAACCCTATTACTACTGCAGCTTTATAGCTGTAGATAAAATGGCGGCGTATTCCCTTGCTAAGTAGTATAGCTTCTTACACCTTTACTCTACTTAACACAACTAGCCTGTCAACCCTCTGCTGAAAAGCCATGTCTTCTGTTACCTCTGTTATAAACCCGCCTTTTGGAGGCCCTGGTGGTATACCTTTTTATATGCACAAAAATAAAGCGGTGAGGTCTCTTTACGTATGGGCGGGCCCTGGGGTAGGTAACGCCCGAAAGTATCGCGTTTAAAGGGCATACAGATTGTCTTGAATGATAATTCCGAAGAGTCCACTGGATCTAAGAAGCGTGATGTGAAGTTCTTTCACTTTGAGCCAGGCGAGAAGATATCTCGCTTCGAAATATGGGCGTCTTCACAGGGTCGAGTCGATGCAATCAAATTTGAGACAGACCAACAAAACAGCTTTCACCAAGGAGGAAGCGGAGGTGGAAAGCATGAACAAAGAATTGGAAATGGTATTTTGACTGGATTCCACGGAGATGCTGCTGAGGATATTTACAAACTTGGAGCAATATTTGGTGAGTTCTGTTGAAAGATATATAACTACATATCTTTGGTATGTATATCTGCTTACTTATCAGGAACAGGGAGCGACTAGAACCAGAAATCCATGCGAAACACACAAAGAGAGCCTTAGCACATTTGATTCTTGTTTGGTAACTCGCTCTTATATTAGGGGTAGGCAATGATGGGCCAGATAACCTGAAGGGATCAATGAATGGATACGACACTATTAACAGTGCTGTCAAACCAAATCTTTTTGGAAGTGTTCCACTAGGTACACACATTTTACTTCTCTACACTCATTTAGTCAAATTGAAAATGCAGCTATTTACTTGAGAAACCAAAGTATGCATGTGATAAGTCTATATTATATATGGCATGTTATTCAATCATCGTCAATCTCTTTAACAAAGAGTCCCGGATGTCAAAAATACTCCTCGTCTCACATAACTACCGTCAGTCCATCGCCTCCCCAGGAGCCTCTGCCTGTGCTCCTGCGAGAACTCCTACTTCCTCTCCTTTCATATCAAGTCTCTTAACATGCTTATCTCTGGACCATATGCTCTGGAATGCGATAACCAAAGCTAGCGTGACGGCAACCATGGGTATCAGCACGACTATGAACTTCCAAAGCTCTGGCGATACGGCCATGGTGCCCTCCTTGTTATCTACCAAAAGCTGCGAGCTGAAAATACCCTAACGGTTTCTGTTAGTCCAGTTCGTTGGGTTAATGTTGCAAGCTGCTTCGAGGTCATACCGCTAATAGCGATGCTGGCAGGTACAACGTCGCCACAAACGTCAACGCTCGAATATTGACGGCCGTCTTCTTTTCGACCTCATGCTCGATCTCTCCCATGACAGCTATGTTCATCATGGTTCGGACAGCAGCCTCGTTTGCGACAGCGCTTCGTAATGAGGTGTTTCCTTGACGCCGCTGGAGAATGTCGAGTATCTGGTTGCTTTTTGGTCAGCTCGCGCAATCAGGCATATCGCCATGAAAGGAATCAACCCACTAGAGTAGCTGTATCTATAGCGCGCTGTTGAAGACTTATCAGACATTGTCTATGATAATTTGCTTTCGAAAGATAGTCGTCCAGTTCAAGCTCTATTGTCTCTTGTATCGTAGCATCCAGTCCCGCTGGCGCAACTCGCTCCACGAACCCCTTCAGCTTCTCTCCAAGTAGGATGGCGGCATCGAGAATGGCTGTCGCTTTACCAATTTACCTCGATGGCGCTGTAGGTTTTGCCTGTCGTCGAACTCGAGCTTGTAATCGTTTGCGTCGTGGCAGTCAACGTCTGAAAAGAAGGATGTCCCTTCCTATGAGCTGTAAGCGACTTGTATTATATGCAAAATGAATGAAAAGAAAACGAAAGAGATGAGGAATAAAGAGAGAAGGAAAAAAACACAAGAAAATGAGATGAGGAATGAAGAGAGAAGAAAGAAAACAGGAAAAAGAAGAAGACTGATGGAGAGAGGTGCCGTGAGTGTGAAAACTTGGTTCTAGAAAATTGCATACATATGCCTCCAGCTTTTTTCGTTGGGCAGAGACGTACTCTTCCCAGTTGACGAGAGAAAACGAGAGTATGGCAAGGTGGAAAAGGAGGAATTGAGTGTTTGCCAGAGGCTTGAACCCATGAATGGCACCGATCTTCTCCTCCAAAATGTCTCGAAGTCGCTGGGGAGGTTTGATCATCACCCAAATCGTCCTCTGTGTTGAAGCGTGGAACCGCTGATAGACGCCCATCTGCCTTGGAGACCACGGATCGCCGAGCTCCCGATGATTTCGTTTAAAAAAGCGGATAGTGTAACATATTTCTAGGATTCGTTATGATTTATTCGCTACTCAGTACGAACTGTGGGCGACTTACGAAAGCCCTCTTCCGACATGAGCTTTCTAAAATGGAAATTGCTCCACGTATTGTCGCCATCTCTGGTACGCAAACCGAATGATTGAACTGTCTCTAGAAAGTGCGGAAATATGCCATGCATGGACATGATCTTTTCAAGGGTGTCTTTTCTCACGCGAAGCCGATCTCGAGAATGCGCCTGGGGAATCAGACTGGTCGACGCATGCATATGCGGCGATTAGCATAACAGAATCTGCTGGCGGTTAAGTTATACTTTTGGGGAGCAATCATGTACACGATAGAGACGCTGGGTAGCGCTTTATACAACATCATTTATGGTAAGACTACACAGGCACTCACTAGAAAACATCTTTGAACATATGTTCTGCCTGCACCCGGTCTAGCTCGTATGAACACAAGCTATGCTTTGTTATAACTATGACACATTGGTGATGATTAGCACGTAAGTCATACAAGCGATGGAATTCAATGTTGCTTAATTAAGACTGCTTTTGGGAATGACTTGCTGGATTGAGAATCGTTCGTCTGATCTGAATGAGTTGATAGCCAAACCTCGCCCTCATCCGAGCCGCTGGTGAACAGAAGAGATGCGCGATTGGATAATTTCTCGTAAATGGTTACAGCGTCACAGCTCCACAAAGCGGCATCTGATGGAATTACCATGATGATGATTTCAGTTAGGTTGATAGAGAATGATTGCTAGATTCTACTGATATGGCCATGCTCCGGATATTAATTGTCCGTGAGGGGGAATTCAGGCTTCCGTGTGAATGACTGCCTATTGGATGCCTTATGCGAAACTCTTCCGAGATGACACCGAAGGCACTCAATGTATGGTTGAGGATTCTCCGTAGTGAGTTGAGTTCGCCAATGATAGATGCAGGCAATACACCACGATAATGCATTGACGCCAACATATATGTATACAGCAGAACATGCAACCCTGCCCAATAGACCAAACTTGGTGTGGAAGGCTTATGAAGCAATTTATAAAATACAGCCAGAGAAATGGTTAATCTGGACATGACATGATTTAAACTCTACCTATGCGCAACAACCGCCATGCCGTTTACGCTACATCCACCTCTTCATTAAAATTCTCTTAATGGAGGCAACGTCACTAGTTAAACAAGAAATCCAGTCCCAGTATATAGACCTGAAGCTCCTAGCTTTGAAACTGAAACAACTCTTTCCTAATGTCAAGTGTAAAGTCGTTGTAAGTGCATTTTGTTATTTGACTAACTGACTCATCCATAAAATAAAACATTGCTAATCCATTTTTCTACTCAATGTTCAATAGCCCAAGGGTGACGACATCACAATAATTTACGTGCCCCGACTCGTGACGGAGGTGATGCTGTATGATCCACTCGATAATAGTGTCAATACTGATAAGATGTAGGAGGAGGAATTGAGCTCCATGACGGTGACAGATTGAAGAGTGGATGGTGAATCGATCCGCTTGGGTGAGGTGAGCTCACTGTAATCTCTCCATGTAATAACGCAAACTAACATTGCAGATTAGAGGTTCGATCAACCAGGGTTACAGGGCTTTTTATTCCCTCAACTATCCTCGAACGCTTCTCCTCGTTTGTGAATCATAGGACTTCCTCACACGACGACTATGGCTACATCTGGATTGAGGAGTCTACAGGGTGAGATTCAGGAGAGACAGCAAGTGAATACGGACAACTTCAAGTTTGTGCCGTATACATGGCTGAAAGAACTCTTGACGACGGACAAGATATCGGCAGCACTGGAGTACAGCAGCATCGAGGAAGATGAACGCCTTTCCGTGGCCACCACCGTGCGTAATAGCGGGCTGCGCATCTTTGCCATCCTGGTTCTAATGGGAGAGCCTTATCTCATTTACAACTTCATTCAATGGGACCAATACGTGAATAAAGATCATCTCGATAACATGCTTCCTCTGCGGAGGAAGCAACTCAAGGAGTTCTTCGGCGTGAAGAAACTAAAGGAAGAACGAACAAAGTTCATGGAGGGTAAGGAGCCGACAGAGTGCAAGGGCGATCCAGAGTATAAGAAACTGAATCGACGCATCTCGGAGCGAGAAGAGTGGGCTGGGGACTTCAAGTCAACCCAGTACATGTTTTTGATCCCAACTTTCCCGCAGGCGACGCCTCACCGTATCGTCTCCGATTACATGAGGTTGCCTTTCCTCTCCCGCACCGGCCCGAAGGGGAAAAGAAATGAGGGTAAAGACCGGCCATCAGGTGGTAATTTTGGATTCGTGTTCAAAGAGAGGCTGCCACCGCTACAGTACGGTTCTGCCAACGATTTGGTAGGTAGATTTATCATGATTGGACTGGAACATATACACTGAACCTCTATTTCGCACCTCTAGGGATTGACCGTTGTAAGAAAGGAGTTAAAGTCGCGAAGTGACGAAGCCTACAAGAGCGAGCTGCGATGTCTTCGACTTTTGAACCTCATCCGGCATCCATGCATCTTGCAACTTTACGGATCTTACACCCACAAGAAACGACATAGCTTTTTGTTCCGAGAGGCCAACGGGGGAGACTTGCATGAGTTTCTTGCCAAAGAGACACGGCCCGTGGAGTTTGAGAGCGACCAAGCAATCTAACTCGCCATGTGCGGGCTGGCGTCAGCTCTGGACCAGCTTCATGATTACTGCAACGAAGAGCTGAGCCTCAAATGATTGGGTGCCAGCACGACCTGAAGCCGCGAAACGTGCTTATTGACAGTGCCAGCTTTGTCCTCGCCGACTTTGGGCTCTCGACCATGACCACTGCCAAGACCATCACCAGAACGAGATCCCGCAACACCTCTAGCAAAATCAGAGGCAAAGATCAGCTATCGTCCACATAGTCTCCAAGCCGCTTAGACAACAACGGTCTACTCTTCCACCTCTGGATCCTACTCCGTCTCGCCTGTGGCGAGATAGACAGGCAAAGTAAGTGTATAAAGTCCGCGTACTGGTTATCCTGACAGGGTCGGGTGCAGCCAGCGGTGGACTTTGATACAAGCTCCGGGGCTTCGCTTCCAAGGTATCGACATGGCGGACGATGCTGCGTATGCTGGTTATCCTGACAGGGTCGGGTGCAGCCAGTAACGTTTTCTCAACTCGTTACGCTTAGGAGTGGTCCAGTACGTTGCAGAGAGACGCGTTGGTATTTAAGCCTGGTGCTCCTAATGATCTGATTCATGCTTAGGCCATCTCATTTATTTACCAGCAGAATTGTGTGTTTTTTATAGAAGCAAGCGTATAGATACCCCGTCATGAAACATGTAGTTCAAAATACTGACTACTTCAAATACATTATATTTTCTAAAAGACATCTCACCAGTTTATCATCACCGTGCCTACTTGTTACAAACTAGTCTGAGGGAAAGGAGTGCTTCCCAAATGAGTACTAGTGAGTCAATAATGGTAATATACTCATGATACTAGTAGAATACTTCATGTCGTTATATATCCTTATATTTACTATACAGCGCAATCCCTCCGTCACTCTTGCTCAAATGTATGGACCTCTATGCATATCAGAGGCCTCGCAGCAGAATAGCTGAAACAGCCCGAGCATTTTATTGACACCTAAAGAACGCACCTTTAAACTGCCCAGGACTGACAAACACTAAACAACACACCAGAAACCTAGCTTGCCCAACTGCTATAAAAGCCACAACGCATGAACAAGTTGCAACATTACCCAGTGGATGTCATAGCGTTTGATCAATTAGCTTCAGTGCGGTAATATCCTAATGCCTCCAACATCGGCTTGTTATGGAATCTATATAGGTATACGCGACCATCTATATCAGCAGCATGGTGATACTTATTCCATGCGGGTATACAGAATGTATCGCCTTGCTTCCATCGAAAGCGCTGTCCATTTATCTCGGTGTACCCGCTGCCCGAAAATACGTGATATATCGACGAGGCAGTTTCACGAATGACAGGCGATGTGCAGCCTGCGTTAAGACGCTCGGCAGCGCCACCAAGAGTTCGTGATACTATCGAATATTATGTTAGGGAAACAGCCTGGAGAGACTTTCACCTCTATTCTCATACCTAATGTTCCGTCTAACTTGGTATAATCTTCCGATGACCAGTCGCCTTCGTTCTCATTCAACTTGGATTGCATGGCTACCCAAGGGAAAACTAGAGGCGAAGACTTGGAATCGACTTCTTGGTACGGATATGCAGGAGACGGGTAGTGCTCAACGAAATGCACCGGCATGAGTGTATAATTTGGCACGTCAAGGCCGTCAAGCCAGACCATGGCTCCCGACCCGTCTTTGCCCTGATCGTGCCAATGCCAGGGAGGCGTAAGTATCAAGTCTCCCCGCTGCATGCGAAGACGTTTGCCTTGTACAGTAGTGAAGCCACCTTCGCCTTCAATGATGAAGCGCATGGCAAAGGCTGTGTGTCTGTGTGCGACGGTGACTTTATTCGGCATCACGATCTGGAGTCCCGCAGCCAACGTGTCGTTTGCAAATGGAGGCTCTGTGCATAAAATTGTCCAGCGTCATTTCTTTTGAACCTCAAATTACATGCAATCATATTATATGGCTTGACTACACACCTCGAGCTGGATTGATCAACATCAATGTTCGTCTCTCAGCCTCCTCTGGAGGCACCACCTGCCCTGCAAGTAGTAAAACAGGTTTGATTTGCTCGTACTGCCAGACCACTGGCACGCATGACGAATTCGGGACTCGTGGGTTAATCTTTGCCATTTCTGTCCATAGAGGCTTGGTATGTGCCTCGGAGGCCGGCTTGAACAAATTCTGGCTGGCGTCTGCCGCCACACTGGCGTGCTGGTTCGTCTTGGAAGAGGCCATGATTGTATTCATCGAGTCAGATAAGATTCATGCGATGTGATGAGAGATGGCCAGCAGGGGTTTTCCAATGGCATTAAGTACATGATAACGATCATGGCTACATAACAGAGATGCGGCAGGGGAATACATGTACACTTTACCAATACACACCCGACGGCATGTAAGGCCCCGTCACAGCCAGACTTTCGACCTCTAGAAGATGTACAGACGACCGCTACGTGTCTCCGTTTGTAAGAGGGCATAGAACCTGCGTCATGGTCATTAAGGCTTTGCGATTCCGCCATTGTTATTTGGAAATAAAAGGCCGTTGGTCGCGTTCGCGCATCGATTGATTAGTCTCAGGTTGGCATTTATACACTGATTCATACCAAGAATCAGAGTGACCACACTTTCTGACGAGAAAGTAACCTCTTGCCAGCGCAACTTATAAAGCAGTGTTGGAAAAAATTCCATAGCTCCTTTAGGAAGATGACCATGACAGGTCGAACAAGAACAGAGAAAGAGGCGCAGGTTATGGTGGCTTACACAACAAGGGTACGAGGCATGGACGTGTGAGTGTAAAAGTGTTTGTAGTAAGTAATATAATATGCAGTAATATATTTATATAAACTAGTGGTCCATCTAATATTTATATCACTTGCGAAAAAGAGGAAACACTTGTATAATAAAAAAATATTAACATCACTAGGAATATTTAGGCTAGCGGTGATGTTGGTAGCAGGACTAGCATGCCTCGCAATCTTGAATATATCACGAAACTAACTGTACAACGCTCGTGTACGGTATTTAACTCGCGGTCGGTCTATAACGGTGGGCAAAACTAAAGTGACTTCCCGTACCGATATAAGTATATGGAAATAAGACGTAGTGTGGCATAAACCCGACAACCGTCATCTTCGCCCTTGTACGTCGTCGGGCCGTCGGATGGCTTCCCGTTGGAGATCGAAATAGGAACACAGCCTAGAGCTTCGGCATCAGTGACTCCGTCGGATTCATCGGGAGAGATACCCAACTCCGATATTTAATCGATAATGGAGTTTGGAGCACTCGGTATATAATTTAATCATGATGTGATGATACGTGAGGCAGAATTGATACCGTACATAGTCATCTACACATGTGGCACTCTTCGGCTGCTTTCACATATGACTACCCAAGTTTTTATTATCGATACATACTCACTTACTGATATGGAGCCAAATTGGACTCACTTGATTCGATTTATTGCCGAAGAGGATAATCAGGTCCATCTGGGCCAGATTGATCCCTCAATAGACATTGGACTCGAGGTCGAGGCAGGTAAACCAGTCAAGGCAAACCTTGTCATTGGCAGCGCGTTTGACGGCAAAGTATCCAATAAGATCTTGACGGTTAAGCAGGTAAAGTGCTACATAACCATGGCTCATAATGTATTATGACACAGTTTCTCATTTGGCACAGCTCCTTTGCCCTCTAGCCCAGCATGAAGTGCCAATCGTTCGCTGCCTTGGTCTCAACTACCGTGATCATGCGGCGGAAGCAAACCTTCCCGTTCCCAATGAACCTATCCTCTTCATAAAGCCCCGGACGTCTATTAGCTCGCCATATCCCGCAACGATTAATGTGCCATTGATTGCTCAGGATGGCACAAGGGACTACGAAGCGGAACTTGCCTTTATCATTTCGAAGGATGGGCGCGACATTCCAGAAGAAAAAGCACAGGAATATGTTCTCGGCTATACCTGTAGTAATGATATTTCTTGCAGGAGTCAACAGTTCAAAAATAGTCAATGGTCATTCTCCAAAGGGTTTGATGGCTCAGCGCCAATTGGCCCTGTACTCATCAGGCCAAATGTGATCGGAGATCCTCCGATACTAGACATTCAAGGGATTCACAACGGTACTATTGTGCAGAGCTCCAACACCAGGTAAGCCAGGCAGAATCTTAGTCGTGCATGCATTCACAAAAGCTAACTTATTCCAGGGAACTCATTTTCGGTATAAACAAGACTATTTCGTTTCTTTCACAGGGCACAACGCTTGAGCGAGGCACTGTCATCATGACCGGTACGGGACCTGGGATAGGGAATCTTAGGAGCCCCAAGATAGTTTTGCAGCATGGAGACGACATGAGAGTGCATATCGAGAAAATCGGGACACTGATCAACAAAGTGTATTATGAGTAGACGCAATGTTCGGAGAAAGCAAGGAGTAGTTGCCTTCCATGCTGATGGCTGTGGGAGTCTGCTAGTAACGTAACCGTGCGTGATCAAGTTCAAGAAGTGCCCTATTGAGAATCTAATCATCAGTATCCTCTAGTACTGTACACTTATATATATACATGATTGTACCTATAAAAACAGATTCATAATTAAAAATTGAATACAAAATACGATAGCTAAAAAGTCAGGCTTTAGAAACCCGCCCGAAAGACAGGGTTAGAGCATTGCCAGGCTTATTTGGCAGCCTCGTGTACGGAACTGGTGGTGGTGGTAGCCACGGATTCCTGCACGCGACTCGTCACCGCATAAGTCATCCACTAATGCCGTGAAAATAACCTTATCTGCGGCTGATCTTTGCACGGCTCCTCCGCAAAGTTGTGGCCACTCGGCTGCATATTGGCCCTCAGCTGGGAGGCTAAGCGGGACGATGGATGATGGACGGTTCCGGTCTCACCTGCATGTCCTAAGAAGGGCGGAGTTTAGGATGAGCCTAATGGACTGACTAGAAGGTTGCAGGGCATGTAGTCAGCCTTGGTACTGTGGTGGTGAGTGATCAAACGACGCTCTTTGTGCTGCTCAAGATGTCCATTAGGTCCAGATATAAGTGTATCGCTCCCGTTATCAGGGTCTTCCCAAGACCAGGGCCAGAGTCTCAACATCTTCTCAACCCAAGGCACCTCATTTGTCCTTGATACAACTTTCTCTACCCTGCCCACAGGCAACAAAATACGATGACTCCAACTCTAGTCCATCTCTTCCCTCTGTTCGCGACGGTGTTCATGGCGGCTGCTGTTCTTGCTGACACTGGCATCACCACCCGATACTGGGACTGCTGCAAGCCGTCGTGCGCTTGGCTTAGTAGGATTCAGGTATCGGAACCCGTGCGAACCTGTAATAAGAACGACAAGTGGACGAACCCACTCAACTCTAGCTCCCAGTCGGCTTGCGATGGTGGCGACGCGTACACTTGCAGCAACAATGGACCGTGGGTTGTCGACAATAACCTAGCGTATGGATTCGCAGCGGCCAAACTTGCCGGCAAGTCTGAGCAGGATTGGTGCTGTGCTTGCTACAAGTAAGTCCAGTCTGTTTCCAGGACGTTGGATGAGGAATAACGCGCAGGCAATGGGAGATGGAAAAATCCCGAGGACCAATGGTGGAGATCATCATGGTTTCAATATTTGACTCAACTGACGAGTTTCCCCCCAATCTAATAGGCTTACCTTCACGTCAACGTCGATTACCGGGAAGCAGATGATCATCCAGGTGACCAACACTGGCGGCGACCTTGAAAACAACCACTTCGATCTCGCCATCCCCGGCGGTGGCGTGGGCATGTTCCCCCAGGGGTGTCAATCACAGTTCGATGGCGCGTGGATGGGTGACACATATGGCGGCTACCAGAACAGGAACGATTGTTACAATCTTCCAGAGGGCCAATTCCGTGACGGCTGCTTCTTCCGTTTTGACTGGTTCCAAAACGCCCAGAACCCAACCGTCGAGTTTCATGAGGTGTCTTGTCCGCAGGCCATGATTGACAGGACGCACTGTGGTCGGTGGAGTGACAAGGATTTCGTCGACCAAGGTAAAGACGGGCCCTTAGAACGGGTGAGGCTGGAATTGTAGATTACTCTGTCTTCATTTAAAAAGTGCCTTCTGTCAAGAAGGCTCATTAAAACTCAATGACTAAAAAAGCTATATTAAAAAGACCAAGCTACAAGACGAGCCGCCAGGGTGAAAAGCATGAGGATAACAGCGTAACTTGAGCTTATAAGGCGGCATGAGGAACTCCTTACCCTTACTGTACAAAGCAAGGAATATAAACGCTTTATTAATTGGAAGGATCTTCCCTTTTCTTCAACCTGATGGGATTGCAATTGCAGCGGTCATAGCATACTGAGGAAGTCATCTAACGGGCCCTGACTACATACCTAAAGCTACATATCCTAGAGCAGATGTCGAGTGCTCCTGGGGTGCTACGGACAAAAGCTTAGTGATATTTCGATGGGGCTTTTTTGGCGATGACGATGATGATGATGAAAATTATGATGCTATAGGAAGGATTGCAAAAAGCAACGCAGGAAACGCTAGCCGGCCTTCCTGACAGCCTTACTGACAACCTTCTTGGCGATATCAGCAGTGAGGATGATTTCTACAGCCTGCTGTAATCGCCGACCTTGCGAAGGTTGAAAGTGCTGTTAGAAACACTTTACATACATCTCACTCACAAGATGCAGGCTAAAGGTACATAAGCGAAGGAGGATCAATGGGACGATTCTTGGCTTCCAACCTCACTATGATTCAAAGAGCTGTTCGACATGCTGATTGGAAAGCCACATTTTCATTGAGTTCTCCTATTTGAACAGTTGTTTTTTCCTATTTGAACAGTAATGGTCTGTGCGCTGCGCTAAGTGGCCCGTGCACACTAAATTTCCAAAACCATAGCCAACTTTAAGTATAAGAAAAATAGACTAAAAAAATAAAAAAAATATTTTAAAAATATTTATAGCTTTATTATACTATAATTTTGTGTAATTTATTTTTAAAATTTATTTTAAAGGCTATTTTCAGCTATAATCTTAGAATAACTTTACTATAGGATTTTTATATAGATATTATAAAAATTACTAATATACTTAGTATTTTTATATTATTTATATAAGTTAATATCTAAATTTAAAATATTTTATAAAAATCTTTACTATTTATTTAAAGATAGTAACTTTAAATTTTTATATTTATGCCTTAAAAAACTACCTTT